>OZ018403.1:50876598-50978413 GCA_963969585.1 Drosophila helvetica
TGTCAATTTAAGTTAATTTAGTTAAGTTTTGGATTGTAAATAATTCTTCAATAGAGTATAAAGTTTTACCCTTTTTTCGTTGGATCCAAACCAAATTCGTAATGTAATATAAAGAAAACTTTTTATTCCAGATCTATAGACGATAGATAAAGATATTACCGATTATTTGCCTAATATGTTGAATGTTGAAACTGAAGATTGCGATACATATTCATTTATGTAGTCATTAAAACTAAGTAAAGACGCATTGTCAAAATGCTGTAGAAAAGTGAACTTTTTAGATTATTTTCACTTTTTTAAGAACATCCAATTTTTAATTAATGGTTCATACAGTCGCTTCTTCATGAGCATATCCTCAAAGAGATCGACTTCGATCAGATTGTGATCATCCGTAATAGAGTCGCTGGATGAGTCGAAAACTGTTTCGGCACGTTCGCCCTTGCTGGCGTGGTAGTTTGAGGTGTTATGAACTTTAGCGTAGGCAATCGGATACTTACAGAGGCAAGCTTGCAGGGCCTGATAAACGGTCTTGTCTCCGAATTTCTTGTTCCTTTTAACCCCGTGCAGTTTGACGCGAAATGAACGCAACGGAAATATAAACAGCTCCTCGGGCATCGCCTTCAGGTGGTCATAGGACACTGTTTCGGTGTCATGGAAATCAATGTAGTATACGGTTGCTTGCTTAGTGGAATTGTTAATTTCTTTGATAGTCGCACGGTACCATAGTTCATCTTTTGAGTAACGGGCCAGACACCAAGCATTCAGCATCGGATGAAGTGGCGCCGCCTTATGTATCAAGGCACTTGTCTCCTGGACTAGGCTAATATCACGTTTTGTGAACTCACAGATACATGGCGAAATTTGAAGTTCAGTAGCTGAGATTATGCTGTCGATGGTACACTGGAACTCTTTCACCCCAGCCGGCAGAATGTGGAACTTGAAGGCGCCCTTGCCGCCATGGATAGACCGAACTGTGGATGTGTCTAGTGGAGCGAATCTGGCGTTGTTTATCCTTTCCTTGGGGGGGGGGGGAAAAAGAGAAAAAATATTATAAATGTGGCCTCTCCTACATTTAAGGGATATAAATACCTTATAGCACAGCCCAATGCGGCGAAGCAACTGCTTCTTGGCCACAGCAAACTCTGGCTTCACCTGGTAAGCATTTTTGTCGGCCACAGTGCGTCTTTCCTTGTCGTCATCCTCATAGACAATGTTTTCATTTTCCTTGTCGTCATCCTCATCGACAATGTCTTTCTTTTCATTGCCTTCATAAAAAGCGACGTCTTCGATAAGGCAACTTTTCATGACGTCATCCTCATCGACGTCGATTTTGGGAGTCTCAGATTCCATTGAGATACTGCTGTCGGCATCTTGGGGGCATAATGGGTTCATGTTCATGACATCATCGAAATCGAAGTTATCGAAATATGTCCCAATGCTGTTTCGGCAAAGCTCATCTGTGGCTTGTCGGCAGTCAACGTCCTGATCGAACTCGAAGCACTGTACATTCGTAATTTGTGCATTATACTTCTTCTTAACCGGCGGGGACGGGCCCATTGAATTGTTTTTGTCGTTCACCCGTTCTACTGGCCTCGTCTTAGCCGTTTTCATTGGACCACCCGAGGCCAAGATCTCCAGCTCTTCGAAGACCTTAAACTCATCCACAGCGGGCTTTGTTATTGAAATGCCTTTTTCGTCGGTCTGTGGGTAGGCTGGCACCGCTATTCCGCTGTCCAACATCATGGTGGCTATATCCATGGAATCCACTTTTATCTGACAGGATGGTATCTTATTCGGTCCATGGTGTTCTTGCACACTCACACTACACACTTCCATAACAAGCCACTTATGCACGGTGTCCATCTCCATAATGGTATACTCTCCGAACTTTGGCCGCACGCCGTGAATCGTCACCAGCCAGCAGAGTGCATTCAGATTGGGAAATGGAGCGTATGGCAACAACTCCTCCGACGTCGCCATCTCAATGTTCCCGTAGTCCACGAAGAACACTGAATACTCTCCTTTCTCGTTCTTGGGACTCTGCACAATGCCCCGATACAGCAACTCGTCCATGTGATAGGTGACCAGCACCGGCTGTCCCGGCACATAGGTGGTCATAGTAGAGCTACGATGCTCCTTTATCGGTGCGTAGTGTTTCGCCAGCAGGTCGCACATGTGATTCTTGAAGGGTTTATCTGAGGCCAGACTTATATAGGCGGTACAGTCGCAGTTCACATTGGTGACCATGCCTATGAAAATGGATTTCTCACATGGGCGTGACGTCCTCCAGCCCAGGGGCGGTACCACCTGTCCTGTGGTGGGTGTGGACATGCCCAGATCCATGAGAAGTTCCATCGGTGGCATACCCTCGCAGTGCTTAAAGTCCGGCTCGATTTCTTTCAATTTTGGTTCAAAACTCTTAATATATTCGATATTATCTATTAGCGACTGCTCTGCCTCACTTGACTTGTCCGTTTCCGTAAAATGTGTGCTTGCATCAGCATCAGCATCTAGCATCGGGTCCTTGTCATCCTGATAGTCCTGCTCCGGATCCTTAATTGCCACTCTGGCGAGGACGAGTGTCTCGTTGATATTGACATACCTGGTTCGCGACGGCGAAAAGGGGCCATTAATAACTGTGTGCGAGCCATACAAGACGACGCTCAGCGTCTGTCCATGCCTTCCATGGCTAACCGAGTATAGCTGATCGTAGGCCTGCAGCTGGTCCTTAAAGAAATCAACGTTGTCATCCGTCCACTGATCGCTCATGGGTCGAAGGCCATGCAGCTGGCAGCGCTGGGCACTGCCAGCTATGAGCTGCTGTTCCTCGGAAATCGAGGCCAGGCTCACATTCTCGACATCCAGTACCAGCTCGCCCAGGTCCCGAAGTTGTACCTCGTATCTTGGCAGAGTGAGTTCATTGGTCCGCAGGATGACGCGCGTCACCACGCCTCTGTGCCAGAGTTTTGTCAAATCGCCCTGTGCCCGCACTTTCACATAGCACAAATCCCCCTCCTTCCAGTCGAATTTGATGGGGTTATTCTGGTAGTTATCGGCAGCGTCTTCCTGCACAGCCTCCTGGAGCTTCAGTATCGAGGGCTTGAAGCTGGGCAGAGTCACGTAGAATTCGTTTGGATGGCGCACGTACAGTAACTCAACGTGCACTTGCTTTTTGTGATACTTGTCTGGCTGAGACGGCAACGGCGGCCCGATGTTCTTTCTCTTCTGTAGCTCCAAGAACCTGCGGGTTTCCACATCGAGGGACATGGTATTCACTGTAGCCAGGTTAGCCCTCCTGCTGCTTTCCCCATTCGAAGTGCAGTGTTCCTGAGCCACCATTTGAACACTAACACTAGTGAGCTCCGAACCAGATCGAATAATGTCCAACGCCACATGGTGGACATCCTCTTGCACCCTGATCACCTCCAGTTGCATCTTGGGATTCGAGGTCAGCTGCTTAAAGGCATCGATCGCTTCCGGCGTCCACAAGTAGTCGTTCGCTTGCAGTGTCTCCACATCGGCCAGGCAGCACTTGATGCCTAGTTCTCTTTCCATGAATTGATTGGGCAGCGCGAACAGCTGACCCCAGGCAACCTTCTTTGTGGATCCAAAGTCCACCAGTCGAACCATCACGTACCCTAAGGATTGAATCGATAAATTAAGCCACTACATCCCGTTATCATGCCACATTAGCACTCACCATCTTTCAGCAAATTCTCGATGCAAACGCGTACCCAACGGTCATTCAATTGCATTGCGCAGCCCATCCCCAAACGCCCCACTAAGATGGGCTCCAAATCTGCGAGATCCATGCGGTCCATGGTACTTTTCATCAAGTCGTCCAAATCGGAGCGCTTGCTTTCAAAGTCGTGGCGCATCACGTAGAACTCTTGGGGATGAGGTGCATGGAGCATTTGTATCATCAGCACGTCCCCGATTTGATGTTTAGCCTTGGGGATGCGTTTGTCCCTGGGGGCCACCAATGGCTCCAGGTCCGTTGCAGTGCCTCCACAAGAACGTGCCAGTCCAGAGTATAAAAAGGCTTCGCGCACGGAAATATTAGAGTTGGTGATCAGGTCCACTTCGTGCTGTTGATGCGTACGCCCCGGACTCTTTACGATCAAACGTACAGGACGGCTGCAAGGGAGGTTGGGTTAGTGCCTGAATTCAGATGCATTATCATCACTTACTTCTTCAGCACCATCTTGAAGTGAGAACTGGCCTCAGCATCCCATTCCGAATGCCTGGGTTTCAGTTGGCTCAGGCTGCAGTGGACCGCCGCATATGGAAACAGGGTCAAGCGATAGGGAAGTTCATAGAAGCTGCAAGAATTTCGATAATTTCAAGAGGTCGGCTGGTTGGATATACTCGTATGCATGGCATTCACTTACTTTCTACTGTGCACCTTGACATTTAGGCCGATGTCTGGCAAAAAGACATCATAGTTGTCGGTTATCTCCGGCAGTTTCTGGCGGACAAGGACGCGGTGGAAGAGATCTTGGTTCTTCTGGTGGGCAATGTAGTGCTGTCCCACCACAATTGAAGTGGGCTTGGAAGAGAGCGTCGGGACAAACGAGTCCAGCTCCTTGCGCAATTGCTGGGCCGCACTGATGCCCTGAACGTAAAAGTCCTCTGGCGATTTGATGGAGAGCACACAGACCAGGGAATCGGTCTTGAACCAATCGTTGGGTCGTGTGGGATTACCCCCCTTCGCTTCGTTCTGATTCGTGCTGATGTCCATTGCCGAGAAGGTTCGCTCAAGTTCCTTATCCAATAGAAGTCCGGGGATTTTCTCGGAAATTTCTTCATTCGAATTGCACTGGGCATCTCTGAACTCAATCTTGGGCTGGTTCAGGTCCTGGTTCTGGTTCTGGCTATTTTTATTCTTATTTTGATCAGTTGGCTCGACCCGCATCCGCGGTTGAATCACAGCCTGCTCCTGGAACACGTTATCCTTGCCGCTGCTCGAGCTCTGGAAGAACGAGTTATCGCCATTCACGCTGGACAGACTGCTGCTGCTCTGTCGCTCGAACTCGGTATGGAAGCGTACCATTATCCGGGGGTCGATGTAGTCGCACTCGAAAATCTCTTCGATCAATTGGGACCACTTTTGGCGCAATTGGAACCACTCGTTGGTTCCGCTGGCCAAGCTGAAACAGTGCACAAGAGTTGAATAAATGTTCGGGACTGAGCTGTTGCTGCCACTGAGCAAATGCGTATACATACCGATAGGGATTGCCGTTAACCTTGTTCACTTTCACGGTGCTAGGAATTTTTTCCAGATGATCGTGGCTCAGATGCAACAGCTCCTTGAGCCAAATATCCTTCGGCACGTCACTGCCAATTTTCGAATCATTTTGCAGCATCTGCTGCAGACGCTGCAATGCAGGAAGAAGGTAGGTAAATAATCCATAAATAAGCACGTTGTCCACTCTCTTCTTACCGTGACCACAGCCTCGTAGCCGCTCAGCAAATCCATGGCTCTCTTCAGCTCCACTTGGGCCGGCATGCTGGACTCTCGCAGCTTCTCGAAGAGCTTCAGTTCGGACATCTGGAGAAGGCCGTGCAGATGGCCAAAGCGCTGCGTTATGTTGCCCAGCACCTCGGCGGCATAGCCGCTCTGCTTCGCTTTGGCCGCGCGCACCACCTGCGGATGCAAGACAAAAAGTAACGCTGTTTTAATACAAAGATGCTGATGCTGATGCAGATTAAAATGATGTACATTCTAATGACTTGGCGGCTCTGTGCCACCTCTCAACAGGTGAACGGCACAGTCTGCGGTTCAACTTTTAATTGTGCATTTCTCAATCGGCGATTGGAGGCAGGCGACTTCTTCTGCTGTTGCTGCTGCTGCTGCTGTCTGTTCATCCTCCTCGCCTCTTTGTTGGAGTTGCAATGATCATTATCAAAAATTGTTTGGCTCTTGGTTGGGGTCTTGAAAGTGATTGTAACAGCAACCAAAACTAAAAGCTTGCTAGCTGGTGGCTTATGACAGCTGATTTGTAGCAGATGACAGGCAAGTTCGCGCCAATGGCGCGTTCTCCCATAAAAGGGCAGCCAATCCGATCCGATCCGATCAGATCCGAGACTCGACAACATCTCAAGAGTTGTCGTGTAAATGATGCCGATGCGATGCCGTGTAGGAGCCCGAATCTGGCACATCATTAAAACGAAACTTGGATCGTTTTGGATCTGCCTCGGGCCTCGCGTCGGGGAATGTGAAATCAATTCACTTGACCTTGTCAAGGGTTTGCCACTTGATGTGTTAGGTGTTGGACATAGACATGTTCATTGTTTACCTTGTCCATCCACCCATCCATCCACTACACCACACACACATCAAGCACCACACATCGAGAGCCATTCAAATACCGATTCATATTAATATAGTAGATACAGTCCTCGCCAATTAGTTTTAATGGTCGCCCAGCCTCGAAAATACTTTTCAATAATCCGCCATCTCGGGCTCCAATTTCGAATTATCGCAAGCAGCGACCAACCACCAACGACTGACTGACTATCCACTTCCTACACAGGCCAAAAGTGTTATGGCCGCATTAAAGAACTCTGCGAGTGGGCTCCCAGGCCAGCCACGTAACAATAATAACAGCCAAGCAGATATTAAGCAACCCAACCCGGCCAAAGCACCAAAGCACCAAAGCCTTTGGCCGGCTTCCTTCTTCTCTGATCTGCTCTGATCTGGCCAAAATGTGAGCACGTCATGAGCATTCGTATGGGACACAATGGGCCATGACAAGAGATTGGCAGGCCGACGCCTCGAATACCCTCGAGCCTGGCCAGGATAGAGGAAATGCGGAGATGCTACGATTGATAGGCTATACATAGTCAGAAAGGATATACATATCTTGGGTAGTATTTATGGATCTATTAACCTGCCCAGGGTAAATCTTAATTAAGAGATATGTATTTAATGATCGCCTCTAGCTAATGTATTAGCGTTCGATCGCGAGCTGCCTGCCCGCACATCAATCACTTTGGATTGTTTCATAAGCCTGGGGGATAAATGTTGAGCTGATGCTGTCATAATTTGATCTGCGCCGATCAGCCTCTGGACATTGATTTAATATGCCTTCGCGGATTGCAAAACCTTGCGACGGCGACGACATTTAATCGGTCTTTCGGTCTTCGGGCAGTTCTGGCCAACATTGAACCTATTAGCGCGTAATTAAAGTTACACAAAAACCAAATAAATATGCGATTATAAAACGCAATTTTCATTCAACTGAAGCGAACATAAATTTTTGTTTAATAAACTTTTGTGGCAAAATATGCCGCCGCCAGTCCATCAGAGAGACAGAAAGACGGACGCTGCCACAGACAGTTCATTTTGGCCAGTTTATCAATTACAGACAAACGGACAGTCGAACGGGCGGACAACTGCTGCACGGACACTCAATTTTGGTGGCGTTTTGTGCCGCCTCGTTAGCCAGCCAGCCAGCCAGCTCTCGTCTCGTCTCGGCTTGGCTTGGCTCGGAGATCGTAATGCGTAATGCCAGCCCGACTTTTGCCATTAATAATTGTTTCTCGTTTTATATAATTTGTGTACGCTTTTTCTGTTTAAATCTATGAGCATTTTTTGCAATTAACCACGGGGAAGCGGACGTTTCTGCACGAGAGGAGAGTGCTGTCTGGGCTAATGTGATTATGATTTATGTGGGAGGCCTTGAGAGGCTGCTGGCTACCGATTGACTGCTGCCGATCCGATCCGGACAAGGCTAATTGAGCATGCTGGTAGGCACGGCAAGGCATGGGCCATTACAATGCAGAAGCTTCTCCTTGGTGCAGAGGGGGGCCCTCCAAGACACATTCTGTGGCAGCAACAGCCGCCACAAGGTCACTCGAGACGCTCTCTGATGCTCTCCACTCGAACAGGCGAAACCCCCAAAAAATGAAAGGCCTCCAAAGCCACAAAGCTTTTTTCTGCCAAAAAAAAAAAAACAAAAAAACATTGAATTTGTGCATAAAATATATAGAAAACGAGGGGGAACGTTATGAGCCGCGTCTGCGCCGCGGCTCTACTTTATACCCGGTACTCAGTCAGTTTGTATGTATGTGAGCTTACGATATATGTAATTTATTACATGTTCGCAAAAGGAAAAAATTAAATTTTAGCCAAAAAAAAAACAATTTAAGTCGAACCTTTTCGGAGATTTTGATCTATTAGATGTTTCCATATTGGTTAACATAAATTTTTTACATCTGCCATTTCTACATGTTTTTATCTACTTCCTACATATACATACACGGCTGTGTGCGAGAGAGAGAGGGAATCAGTCTGCGCTTGGGAGGCCACTGAAATTTCATTTGTTCCTTCTGACTATATTTATGATCCGATCTGACCCAAATTCAATACTCTGATAGATATAGTCATTTTCTATGATTCTGCGTTTTTGGTTTTCCCGTATCTTCAAAATTGTAGATTTTCATCTTTTGTGGGGGCGGAAGGGGGCGTGGCCAAATTTTAAAACAAACTCGTCTCGGTTTGATATCACAGGAGCTTGGATAGAAAGTTTAGTGGTTCTAGCTCTTATAGTCTCTGAGAACTAGGCGTCAAAAAATTCGATCAGGCATAGCGCCTACCCCTGTGTGTGAGAGAGAGCGAGAGGGAACGATGCATTTCGAAATTGTTTTCTTCATTGTGGCTATATTTATGATCCGATCTGATCCAAATTCAATACTCTGATAGATATAGTCATTTTCTATGATTCTGCGTTTTTTTTTTTCCCGTATCTTCAAAATTGTAGATTTTCATCTTTTGTGGGGGCGGAAGGGGGCGTGGCCGAATTTTAAAACAAACTCGTCTCGGTTTGATATCACAGGAGCTTGGATAGAAAGTTTGGTGGTTCTAGCTCTTATAGTCTCTGAGAACTAGGCGTCAAAAAATTCGATCAGGCATAGCGCCTACCCCTGTGTGTGAGAGAGAGCGAGAGGGAACGATGCATTTCGAAATGGTTTTCTTCATTGTGGCTATATTTATTATCCGATCTGATCCAGATTCTACAATCTGATAGATATGCTCATTCTCTATGATTCTGCGTTTTTAGTTTTCTCGTATCTTTAAAATTGTGCATGCCACAGATTTTCGTCCTTGGAGTGGGCGGAAGGGGGCGGGGCGAAATTTTGAAATACACTTGTAACAGTGCGATAGGACAGGAGTCTGGATACAAAATAAGGTTCCTCTAGCTTTTATGGTCTTTGAGCTATAGGCGCTAATGAAGACGGACGGACGGACAGACGGACAGACGGACAGACGGACAGACGGACAGACGGACAGACGGACAGACGGACGGACAGACAGACATAGCTATATCGACTCTGCTATTGATGCTGATCAAGAATATATATACTTTATGGGGTCGGAAACGCTTCCTTCTGGGTGTTACACACATTAATTTTTTGCACAAATCTAATATACCCCTTTACTCTTCGAGTACCGGGTATAAAAAACATAGTTACATGATTAATTAAATGCCGCAACTGCGGCTGCGGCGGGTCATGTCTGTTTTTTGTTCTTTAGCGACTCGTTATGGGCCTGGGAGATGGATTCGCAAGTGCGCGAAGAAGAATAGGGTCTGTCGTTGCCGGCGAGCTGTGATTCATCGGCCAATTGGAAATTGCGTAAGGCTGCAGCATGGCCAGATTGGAGCAGAGTAGATCAGAGCATGGCCAGTTGGTAGTAGCAGGCTAGTTAGTACAATTAAAAGGGGGCAAGCCGATTGCGCTCAAGCTGAACAGTTTCGGAGGCACGACAAACGAGTTCGGGGATCCACTCAAGACTCGGACTCGGACTCTGACTCAGTCTGAGCCAGAGTCGGAGCTTTCAACCGATTGGAAGCCAGGCCAAGTATTCATTCAATTGAACGGCGACTGCAGTCAGTCGAGGTTGAAGCGTCTTGGCGAACGGTTGTCGTTGAGAACGTACAAAAGAGAGTAGTGGCACACATAAACTGATTTCCCGGCCGATGCACACCCGTCGAGACACATTTTGGGCCATAATAATAAAGTGAAACAAATGCAGATCGACGACGACGATCACGGCTCTGCTCTGTCCGTCCGTTCGTCCGCCTGCCTTGCCTTGCCTTTGGCTTTGCCTTTGCCTTTGTGTTTTTGTTGTGCCATATTCGTGCCCCATTGTCTTGACGCGACAGGAAAAACTGAGGCAACTGCAGACTAGACTGCTGCAAGCTGTAAGCGGCAACCGTTGCGGCAACTGTAACTGCCACTGCCACTGCAACGTGAAGCACCCGCCCGCTATTTTGGTGGCATATTAGGCAACCACATACGTTACGATACGAAACGACAGTACGAGTGTGTACGAGTGTGTGTATCTGTGCGCCTGCGCCTGCGCCTGCCTGTACTTAGCCGCTTTATAGGCCAGGCCTTGCCAACTCAACTCATGCAAATTTGAGGCAATCTTTCGCTTTGGTGTGGCTCCAGTTCCAGGCCAAAACAAGGAAAACAAAAATAATAAGAGCAGAAAACAAAACAACAAAAAATACAAACGAGTGCTGCAATTGCAAATTGTCTTAATAGCTGGCTGTTGTTGCCAATAAAAACGGATTGATTGTAATTGTTTTCTAAAACGAAATTTAACGATTCGTTAAATCGCTGCGATTTCGTTAGTTTCATCCGCGAACTCCTCGAATTATAGTTAATATTGTGTGAAAAACGATCGCGGTTTTGTCATTGTTCCCCAAGTGCATGAAACATCAAGCAACAAGAAACGAGCAACAAGAATCAAGTGAGTGGGAAACATCGAGTGGATAAGCCCTGTGGAAAGCAACTCAAAGAAAGGAGAGGAGAGGCAGTGCTGTGCTGTGCTGTGCAGAGAGACAGTAGTGTCCCTAAAAGAGAGTTGCAGCCGAACATTGAGCAGCGGAAACACCAGAAAGCAGCCGCAACATGTTGCCGAGGATAACTTTGGTGTTCCTCATCATTTGCGGATATTTATTATTTACAGGTAGGTGCAAATAAATCGAAAGCACCTCAAAATGGCAGCAAGGGGACTCGTCTGCCATGTCTTTTTCCAGCTGGGCCGTAAAAACAAAAACACAATTGATGGTTGAGGGGAAAAACATTTTGGGAAAGTACTTTTACTTGGTACTGAATGATTTGAATAGACTTTGCCGCTTGTGTTGTGGTACAGAAATCTAAAAATCTAATAAATCAACGTAAACTTAAGTCCAGTAAAATGTTTTTAAGCGTCTATTATTGTTTTGGAAACATATAATCTGGGAATCGACCATCTTCTTCCATATAAATTACTCCCATTGGCATAAGTATCTATTCAATTTTGATTTAAAATGAAGCTTAAGAAAATCAATTCAAAATGTACTCAGACCTATGCAGGTTCATCCTCTTTCAATTTTAAGATGGTTAGAATTACAGAACAGAAATATGAATATGGGTATATCGGAACTGATTTCATTCATTCATATAATTGTCGCCAAGCCTAAAATCCAAGACCTGGATTGTATATAGTATTCAAAAGTATTTACGCGGGACAACGATCACGAGTGGTATATAAATACTGCAGAGTGCGCAGCTCATGCGATCGCCAGAGGGACTCCATTTAATGGGTTTGTTGCTGTATGCCATAACAATGTATGTACATAGCAACGCAAATGTACATACATATGTATATATTTTTGTGGAGTTTTTGTTTTTTCACTTTTATTCCACCTAATCTTCCTCCTCATAACAGTCAGATGCTGAGTCCAACACGCATCTGAGAAAGCTTTGAGTAGAGGTGGATTGAGCTTTCTTGAAGCTTTTTTCTCCCCACTGAGTAAGAACCATCTGACATGCTTTTCTTGATTTTTCCAAGACTTTACAATGCTTTACAGTGCCCTTGTAGTTGATTTTTTCACTGAATGGATTAATTAGAATAAACTCTCTAATCTTTGCATTTCCATTCATTTCCATTCGTGCCTCTTCGTTTAAATGTTGTCTGAATGAGTTCTCAATATAATTCAATCATTAGTTTTGAGCGTAAATAGCATTTTGAATGCATTCATGGACTTGTGTTTGATAAGTACGAGTATTACTCTGGTTGATATAGATATTCGATATAATGTATCAAGAAGAAACACGTTCAAGTAGCATAATAGGGATAGATTAATGGGACATTTCGTAGTCAAATTCAAAACAGGGAACGGTCGCAATTTAAGAGGTGGCTTACCATTGATTGGTGCACATTTTTGGCGTGTGCCACTTGCCGCTGCCTCATTCAATCATTTAACCCCCATCCAAATCGATTGCAGGAATTTGCATATCAATCATTCGCTGCGTGATATGATTGAGTGGCATATTGATTTTGGGCCATTTGATTTATGGGATTGATCGGACGATATCATGTTCGAGGGCGGCTGCTCCTTTCGCGGACAGCCATTCCCGATTCCAAAGTCCAAGCACCCACCACATAGGGTATTATTGCGGCGTACAGCAGCCAGAACCGCATTTATGGCCACACCAACCTGCCTGCCACACGTTGCTTCTTTTGGCGCGGAGCGGCTTGGCTCGGCTCGGATTTAGTTAAATCAAATTACACGCAGAAAAATGCAAGTTAGGCGCAATAAATTCAAGCAGATTACACGACAGCGACGTATCTCCGTATGTACCTCGTGTATCTTTGTATCTTTGAGTGCGAATGTGTGAATGAATGCTGGCGGCGGTGGGAGGTGCAGAGTGAACGACGAGTGCCTGCCTGTGCGCCTGCCTTGATGTGTCGAGCTATGAGAAAACCGCAATCCGAATCTGCCTCCAAATGGCTGCTAGATGGCGATGGCTGCGTGTCTCTCCATTTTATGGTCCGTGCGTCGGTCCCCTGGCTGTCTGGCCACTTGGCGCGCATGCGTGGCGTATGGGGCGTTTGGGAAGAGAGCCGACCTGAGTCGAGCCTTGCAACATCCCCAGACTCGACACGAAACAGCAAAGCGGAATATTTCTATGGTTTGTTGGCCAATGCGGCAAAAGTTCAGGTTATTTATGAGTCTCCGTGTCCAAGACTTTCTAATATGCCAAGCCCCATCACCACCACTACCTACCATCATCACCATTAGCCATTGCCATCAGCCAGGCAGACAGGAAAGTTCTATTTGCCATTTGACATTTGGCTGAGATTTGAAGGTTGCCCAAGTCCGCACCCCAAAAAACCCAAAGCAAAACGAACCAAATGCTGCACGACATTTTCTGTGGCAAATGCAAAAGCAAAAGCAATACGTACTTATGTATATATGTACCTGCATATACTATGTATGGATACGAAAAGTAATAAAATTAAGAGACCAAGTCGAAGGCTGTGTGATCCGATCCGCCTTCGCCGTCGTCTGGTCTGCTTTCTGCTGTTTGCCATTTCAATGAGGTGCGATTTGTGGCTGCCTCTAATTAACAGTCGGTCGGTCGCTGCCACAATGCCATTGTGTTTGATTATTACTTGGAGTTAATACAAATTTCATGTCAAAAGCTGTTGCCCACTCAGCCACACCGGCGACGAGGCAAATGTCAAAGTGTGGCAGATTCTTGACTCTTGCAGGTATACCCTGTAATGATGTGCAGTTCCGGGGTGTATCAAAATGGCGAGTAGATATTCCGAAAGCCTTGAATAATTCAGTGATCAAGCTGGGCATCAAAGTAAATCGTTTTGTGGGAACCTTTGCTGATTTTCTTATATTTATACCACGAACCGCTAAGAGCATGAATTGCATCTGAATCCGTGTCGATGAGCAAGCCATTTATTGGTTCTGGTGGTGTCTGAATTTCAGGACGTTGCACTTTTCCTGATGCACAACGCATACCATCCGACTCATGTTTGAATTTGAGCGCTACATGCTCACACGCACATGTTCGTCATCTTTCCGGATTCGTTCGTCTCTTCGTTCTGCTCCTCTATTTTTCATGTTTCCTGCATTATTCATTCCACGTCCAAAAATGAGCCAGCATGTGTCTTCACTGATACGGGTCGGGATCATAAAGTATTATTTGTTAATTCTGTGAGCTTTTTTACGATCTTTTCCGCAATTTTCAATGTAATAAGGGGTGATTTTTCCTGTTTACATAATATGTATGTATAATATGTATTTAGCATATACATCAGGTATTTCGAAGTCGAGTCTAAACATTAAGTTTTCTCTACGGAATCTCCCACTGGGAGATCGCAGAGTCCGCGTTCTGGTTTATAAAGCGAATAATCCTTGGGAGACAGTACCAATGTGGGAGTTCTTAGTCTCTCCATCACACTTCGGAGACTCAATCCTGCTCTGAAGACTCTCCTCTTGAATGCATTCACTTGAATACACACAATCTAAAATTTGAAAGTGAGTGGTAATGCCTGTAGTGCTTCATAAAGACACGATTAAGCAGCGGATCTAGCGCTCTGTTGGGTCTAGGAATGCACCAAAGGCCCTCAAGCTGGGGGCCCATCTCGAGACAAATGGCTTCCCACTCACATTAAGCATTCATCCGACACAGGCAGCCGCCACACAAATCAGCCGCACCAAGCCAGCACATGGCGTATACGTAATGCATGCCACTGCTGCAACTGCTAAACAACCTTTTGCTGCCGCTGCCGCTGCTGCTGCTGCTGCTGCTGGGTTAAAAGCCAGCACATCCGCTTTAGGCATCATCGGTCGCAGCAAATGATTTGCCATTCGAATGCAAATGATTTTCAATTATTGCGAGATGCGATGCCAAACAGCTAATTGTGGGAAAACGACAAATAATTACCAAGCGGATACTTTTATGATACAGTGCCTCAGGCTCTGGCCACATATGCATCCCACTCTATAGGTCAATAAATTCTTTGTCGCACTAGGATGGAGGATGTGGGCTAAAAGCCACCAGGCATCAGGCACCAGCTGCAGGAAATATTTAGCTTCGTCCCGGACACGCAATGCACTGAAAAAAAAACATTCTGCATTGGCATGTTCATATTAATTGATTTATATGCATGGCTAACAACAAATGCAAACACCCAGAAAAACAAATTCAAAAAAACACACTGACCCGATCCAGCAGACAGACACAGACAAACAGACACACAAAAGACTTGCACAAACATTTTTGCGCGTAAGTCAAACATTTGGTACACACGAGAAAACAATTTATGCGGCTGTCAGCCAACAGCCAACACATCGGCCATCGGACCAGTCCACCATTGGACCATGGGACCATTGGACCATTGGGACCACCTCCCCAGCTGACATATGCAAATGGCTCGCTGGGACATGGCCCAAGACAACAGCGCGATAAACTCCACAAAAAATGCGGCATGCCACACACATAATACTAATCCCAAGCTTTAATTTCGATTTCGATTGAGTTTTTTAGCAATTTGTCAGAACCAAAAAAAATGCATTCAAAAAATAACTTACGAAAAAAAAAACAAAAAAAAAAACTAGTAGAATCTGGCAAATGCTCCACAACTTCAGAATTATAGAACCCTACAGACATTAACCCTACAGACATTAAGTATCAATGGATCTATGCCAGGCTTCGGCAACCTGCGGCACTTTCAATTTATTAATATTTCATATTTAAAACTATCTATTTTAAATCAAATAGCATAAGCATTAGCTTATACGCACTTATTTAAATTTATAAACTATATATAAAAGTTCGCAACCATTTAAAAACTAAGCAATTTTAAAAATTATATCTTGTGGGTCAATCCCATATCCCTGGGCTATACAATCCTATAAATATTCTACTAAGGATCTATTAAGTTATTCCAAAAACCGCACAGTGAAAATTAAACATAGTTTTAGTACGAAAATTGCTGAGAATCTAAGAATTATAGCCATAATCGTCTTCAGCATATTATCCCAGCATCATTATGAATGTCCCATACTCCACCGTCTGCTTAAATGAATGTTTAACCGAGTCCTCCGTCGAATTCCCAAAGTAGAACTATAATTCTTAGGTTCCTGGAAGGTATCTTTTACACATTCTGTAATCCATAGAACTCTCTGAAATATCATTCATCATATTCCTGTACAGAATCATCCTTCAGAACCGCTCAACGAACATGTATTAAATCTTCGACAACATCATCCACACAAAATCCTCCACAGAGTCCATTAAATCGCGGCTTTTGTTAATGCTCTGGCATAATTTTCAATTAAAATGAAATTTGTTTTGTGTGCGACAAATTGCGGAAAAATTCAGTCATTTATATTTATGAGACATGCGACATGAAAAACTGCCTGGCCAGCCGCGGAAAGCGACCTCGCTCTCCCTCTCCCTCTCTCTCTCTCTCTGTGTCTCCTTTGGACAGAATGCAGGGAACAGAACAGTCGAGCGGAGGGGCGGACGGTCTGACGGTCTGGCGGTTTGGCGGTTTGGAAAACTGTGGGAACCAGTCGCCGCGCGGCCTTTCAATGCAATTAACATGAAATAAAAATGCATAATTACATATAAAAGCTTATTAAACTGTGTGTTTGCATCGGATCACCACCCTTTGTGCTGATTGTTTATTTTGTGCCTTAAAGTAGGCGTTAGGTTCGCAATGGACACACTATTAGTGGATATTTTTATAGCGCTGATGGGAGAACATAAACGAAACAGAATCAATGAAAGACTACTTTCTTTTAGATTACTTGTAAATCTCAACAATTTATGATGGGAAAGTAAGAGTATTTTGATTTGAGTACTAGTATTATTCCTATGCTCAGTAATTATGAAATTATTATACCTTTTATGGGTTCCAGTATATTTTCAAGTATAGCACAAACAAAGAGGGTGAAAGAGAGGTTGGTACATGCCAGACTCGCATGAAAACGCACCCTTGATTGCTAAGCTACTCTGTGTGAGAGAGAGAGTGTGCGTGATACATGGGAGTCAGCCAGGGGATTTGGTTTTCCGGATTCTGGCTATAATAATGATCCGTTTCAGACAAGATACTGCAGTCTGGTGCAAAAGAAATTTCTACGACTCGGGTATTAATACTTTTGGCTATTACATGTCACATATTCTTCCCGATTGTTTTCTAAGACTCAATTCTTGTGTATCTTGTGATCTTATGCGATCGAAATAACTTAAAAAAAATATAATAAATAAATAATAAAATACATGTCATTTCTAAGATTGATCACACAACTTGCTACGTGCTGCAAGAAGCTCTTCCTCGAGCGAACCTCCTGGCGCTACCTCCCACACCCCAAATGCAAATTTATACTTGTAATGAGCTGCCGTTAGGCGGCGGCCCGACCAGCAAACCGAAACTTGTACAAGTTCCACAAATTAATGGCATCGAGGGGCTGAAAACGATTTGTATATTTGCGCTCCACTCCGGCCACCGCCCATGAAATCGTAGGCCTCGAGCGCCTAGCGGCCCGGTTACGTGGCAGAGTTAAGAGTTAACTGGAATCGGTTAAGGCGGTTTACTGGATTGGATTGGATAGTGGATGGTGGCTATTGGACATAGTTATGTTGTTATGGTGGGTGTCTTGTGGCCAGCGATAACAATCCAAAGAGAACGAGAGGGCGAGCTGTTCTAACGGCGTTTCGTATTAAATTTTATACGGCTTTAGCCAAAAGTTCTCCCTCTTGTAAACCGTTTGGGGCCTGGGGATTTGTTTTGGCCATATCCAAATAGATTTTCGGCTGCGTTCATAATTTAAACGTTGCAACCATATAGTTGGGCAGGGAGTGGAAGCAGGGTCCGGGAGGACTGGGTGCTGGGGGGCTGGGGTGCTGGGATGCTGGCTAGACAAAGCGCCTGCCTTTGAGCTATTTGCGGCCATTGAAAGCGTAGCCGTTGCCGTATCGTTGCACGAACGAACGAACGAACGAACGAAGGCGAACGCGAGCGAGCGAACTCGTTCGTTTTGTGGCATTGTTTTAGGTTTTTGGCTCAGAGGTTTGGCCCGCCAGTTTATGCAATGCATTTAGTCAATAGATTAAGGAGGCTGTGACTGCACACACTTTTCTATATACTTGTGTATATATCTAGATTTATATACGTATGTGTATGTGTAACAAATCGTGACTGCATGAAGTTGCCGTTAAAATATACGACTGGCCCCAGCAACACAGCAACTGGCGATCGAGCGACATAAAAACTGTTTTATTTTCGTTATTTTTTGTTAG
Organism: Drosophila helvetica; assembly: GCA_963969585.1. NCBI lineage: Eukaryota > Metazoa > Arthropoda > Insecta > Diptera > Drosophilidae > Drosophila > Drosophila helvetica. The sequence goes on from OZ018403.1 coordinate 50,894,707, forward strand.
CCCGTTTTTAAGGTGGAGCCCGCGACAATTTTTTCCTTGATGGTTCAGTTGATTTCGTTGGCGGCCTAAAAGATGGAAGTGGCTTTGATTATGCCACAAAAACGCTGCTCCACATATCTCATTCGCTTCGATTGTTTGTGGATTGAGAAATCCGGATTATTTTATAATAGCTTTATCTTAGGTGTCCTGGAATCTTGGGGAACTGAAAAGCTATCAACGTAGTCTCCACTCGTATATATTATAATTAAAACTCCATTGAGGATGCATATATGTAGCATCTCTCAGTCGACATGCCATGGTGTATCGCTTCTTGTAGCGAGATTTTAAGGCCTATCCTTGTTTTATTCAACTGCAAGGACCTCTACTCTACCTGGCAGATTTATGCAAATGTCGCTGGAAGCGCAGATCCCCGTGTTCGACGTGCCATCGCGCGCCACATGTCGCATGCAACAGGAAATTCATTTACATAATTTTTGCGTTTGGCCATTTCGCATCCTTTGCGTTTGACTGGGCATTATCCTTTTAATAAGCGGATGAGCGGATGGGTCCGGTTTGGAGGTGGGGTAGGAGCCTGGGCAGGAGACACCGCTTGACCAAGCCGTGTGGATAATCAGCCTATCAAGGATTCAATTATATAATGAGCTTAATTTATTTTGCGCCGCTTTACGCACAGCCCCACAACAACGAGGAGGCGGACACCACCGCTCCATGGATCCACCATCATCGCGTGCTCATCATGGCAGCTGAATTATGCATCTTGTTGTTGCTGGTGGAGCGCCGCCTGTTGTGTCCCTGACTGGGGCTGTGGCTGTGGCGGCGGCTGTCGCCGGCAGTTGCCGTTGATGTTGACGTGGAAGGATGTGCCCGGTGCGTGGCGTCGTCTTTTGCTTTTTATAAATGATTTATTTACCCATAATTGTCGCCTGGCGTGGAGCTGCGATGCTCGCATTTCCCTCTGGCTGCTCGATGGCTGGCTTTTTGAACCCTTTAACCGATTAAGGCCCAGAAGAACGGGCATTGTTTATGGTTTTTCGGTGCATTTTAATGCGATATCTCCACTCCACTCAATATATTTGCTATGTGAAATTATTTTAATGTACTTCATTAAACCTGTTTTTTAGTTTTTAGAAAGAAACGACGGGTACACTGAGAAATAGAACTTCATGGTTCTATAATTCCATAACTAAAACTTTTCCCCCGATATTCAGAATAAGTATGTTCAACAGTCAAGAATATATTCTTATTTTTCTAATGAAGACTATTTGATGATTTCTATCTGTACACCCTTTTTGTCTGCACTTTGATATTGTCCGTTACTCTTGTCTATGCCTATTCTATTGCTGTTTCGTGTTGGGCAGAGAGCGAGCGCGTATTGAGAGACTCTTCCAGAGAGGTTCGTAATATCAAGACGATCTGATACTGTTGTTGAATGTAGTACAAGGAGAGAGAGGAAAGTATCTGCCCATGAATTAAGCGTTAAGTAAACAATCGTCCAAAAAATAATGTTTCATAAAATATGCTGGGGAACAGTTAAAATAAATAAATCGGTAACAAAACAAAAATAATTTAAACTATTATTGAAGACCCAATAATTTTAAATTTACTATCTATCCTTTTTCTTAAAAAATATTTAAAATACTCCTTTCTCTTAAAAGGTAGAGATTATTCAAGTGAAACCCCAATTAGTAAATCAAAAAACGGCACGGAAGAACCCCCAACAATTTTACTGGTTTTTTGTCGTAATTTCTGTATAATTTAGATGCAAAAACAATTTGCACTATTTAGTAAGTCAGACTTTTTCTTCGAAACTTTACCTTTCGAGACCTAGCAATGAGAGAAAAGCATTAATAATTCAGGAAATCAGGACACGCCTAATAACTGATAAAGAGAAAAGCCGCCGCAGCCTAATTTATGTGGAACTTTCCTGCCGCATAAGCCCAACCACCATCGAGTCGGAGTTGGGGTCGTGAGAGTCCTATTCCGCGGCTATAATCCTCAGACAGCGGCAGAGCGGCACAGGAGGAGGCATGGCATGGCAAGGCATGGCGTGCCCGACTCCCAGATGCGTCTACGCTGATACAAGTTTTGTGGCAATTGTGATTTATTTGGCCAAAACGAGGCCTGAAGTTGCTGCGATTCTTATCAGTCGGTGGTCGGTGGTATGGAGTGCTGCGGCATGGCGGAACAAAAGGTGCCAAATTCAACGCAAATGCAGACCCAAACGACAATTACACAATTGTGAAATGCGTTGCAGGGGCTGTGCTGTGCTGTGCTATGTTTCTGCTTAATTTCCCCCCAGCTGCTGACTCAATTTCGCGCACACTCCACACCAAACCGAACGAAAGGCAATTACTTTAATTATGCGACTGCACAAAACCAAAGCCAAACCAAACCAAACCAACAGCAATACCAACAGCAACAGAAAGAGCAAGAAAACCCAATCACATTGGCGACGACAGGCCACCAAACCGAACCGAACCGTTCCGATCCCAGCAGCAGCCGAAACGGCGGGGCAGGCCAAGCGAAATCATCAGATTTGATGGAGCAACCCGTGGAAGGAGCAGAGTGTGGCGGCGGCACCAACGTCCGTCCAGGTTACCTAACCCAAGTCCCAACCAGGCCGGGCCTGACGTGACAAAGGGGTGTGCCCCCAGAGCCAGGCCAGGCCAGGCCATGACGACGCACTCCCCATCCGTTTTCCAAACCAAAAATTAAATAAAAAATAGTCTTTTTTTTGTATATTTATTTTTCTCTCACGCACAAAACTCTTTGACATTAGGCCCCAAGCAAATGCGTGGCTAATGGTCGCAGCTATAGCCAATGCATAGATACAGATACAAAGATATAGAGATACTTGCGTGTATATCGCATCAGTGCCAAGTTTTTACAATTTGTCGCCGCAATTGTTGGCCTCTCTCGCCTCTCGACTCTAATTACAATTTGATTGTTTTTCTTTTTCGCAGTAATTATTTCAATTGTAATACATTTTGCAGCTATTTTCGCGATTTAATGTTGCAATTTGTCGATGGCAAGCGCTGTCCCCCCGCGTCTGTTTTTCGGCTGCTAATAATTTAATTTTTAATTTTATGCTTTCTGCATTCGATGGGCCTGTATGTGCGAGTGGGAGCCAGCGGCTAGCAGCCAGGGGGCGGGACTCTTCTTCTGCTTCTGCTCTCTGAGGCGTGTGCTCCACCCCCCCGTTTGGACCAAATAATTATCTGGTCTGTGGCTGGGTCCAAACCGAACGGAATACTTATGTAAATTGGATTATTTTCTGTGGGACAGGATTCGTGGGGATTTTATTTTGTTTATTATTTCCATATATTTTACATATGCGTGTAGATTGCATCATAATTCATATCCATTACCGTCCTTTGGAACGAGTTCTCCCATGACTGCAGGTACGAATGTAAAACTGGAATAAAACTCCCCCTAACGTGATGAAAACCAATATCAAAAGACTGCCTCAAACTGGCTTCAAGTCTGGCTTTTATGGGGCATTGCAACAGTTTTCTCACTTCCTCCGACACACATAAAAAAATCCCATATATTCCTGTCCCAAGGCATTGCATTTAAAAATATTTGTATCTCAGTTAAGGCCATAAAATGTTTATTAACAAATTTTTAACGATTTATTTTAATTGGGCGACGACTTATTGTCCATGTTCTTAACGACCGCTTCGACTTTAATGGGCTCGTAGATAACTTTCAGAATTAGAGGACTTTTTGAAGGTTTTTATTTTAAGCGCACGTGTATTTTATTCCACTGAAAGAAGTCGTAGGAGAATTTCTGCTGCTATTACAAATACATTACTCATACAGTTCACAGAATCAAATAAAAACTAAAATTGATTTAGAATCTTTTTAAAGATTTCGATTACAATCGTAACTAGATCGTTTGATCGCATACTCATCGCCTAACGCTTTGCACAGCTGCATTGAGATCGCCTTCCCTTGTCCGACTCCTGCTCCCCCCCCCCACAGCACACCACACCACATCACCACAATCGATATCGGATGAAAGGCCCATGTACGAGGCAACAATAACCGATCGGGCATTTTGCGAGTATGCCATAATTCAACGCAGCAATTACACAACCGAAAACTCGAGCGCGGCCCGCGAACCGAGAACTGAGAACAGACAGCGCCGGAACAAGGTTAAGGTCAATTACAACAGGCAACGACGACGACGACGACAACTGCCAACTGGCAATGTGAATAAATTGCGCGTGAAATGTATTGTAGAATACTTACAATTTAAGAACTAGTTTTGTGGCGAGTCCGCGTTTCCAGCTGCGGAGCAGGGCATGCAAAATGTAAATTCAAGAGGTTTGCTCAAAAAATAAACATCATGTGTGCGAGTTCTCGTAGAATATAGAAGCGATATCCAAGGCAATGCCAAATTAGTGTGGGGGCTCTGAAGGAAGCGGACGAGCTGAGTGGAGCTCAGCGGATCAGATCAGAGCCGCAAATGAATCAAGTTTATGTACAACAACAAATCAAGCTAATGAGCCCCGAAACGGAATTATGCAAAACCAGAATGCAAAAAAAAAACACAATCTTGTGTGCAACGAATCTTCTATACCCTTGCCATCAGTGGACCACTAGATATATATTTTTCTCACATTAAAATATAGTTTTAATTTAACAGGAATGCAGTTTGTGCTTTTGAATTGAAGATTCGAATAATTTACAAAGCTTTGGTTCATATGGGATAGTAATATGATCGAAAGTGGATAAAAATTGAGTATTATTTTAAATTTGAAACTATTTCTCTTCCATTTGGGGCAGTATATCTACCATATACACATCCTGCAGATTCTTATAATCGATGCAGGTAAGTAGAAATCGCAAAGGAACATCATCCACACAGAATGATAATTGATAATAAAATGCAATTTATCAGATACTGTCTATAGATTGGTCTGTCCACATAGGATATAATGTTTGGGTTCCTAACCATTGATTATGATCATCACCGTTTACTGCAATGGTGGGCAAACTTTTTAATTCATTTTTTTAAACCTCTTCACCGCACACTGGGGTGTATTTTGTTTTTGCAATCTCGGTGCTTGTGCGCTCTGGCGCCTATTACTGGGTGTACTTTGTTATTGGATACGAAAGCGATCAGCAGTTGACTTGCATTTTGTTTGTGTCGGAGCCAGGACGTGCCTTACAGGATCAAATTAATGTTTTTTCCTGTATTACATGCCAGCATCCGACTATAACCATAATCCCTCTCTGAAAGGGTACAATAAAACAAACTAACATTGAGCAAATACATACAGCAGAGCTCTTTAGTCGTAGGCAAATCTTTTCCCACTGCCAAAGAAGAGCGCAAGGTCAGCAGCAAGCAAAATGCGGCAACCGCACGAAACTTGTCATCAGAGTAGCAGCAGCAGCGGCAGCAGCAGCGGCACAAGCAAACGGCGACTGCAACTGCAACAGAATGAGAGAACAATTGTTGCACAATAGTTGCTTGCAACGTCAGAGCAAAGCCAAGCCAAAAGCGGGTCAGACACTGCTGAGGTTAAAGTTAACTTCGGCTAGGCTACCGTCGCCTCGAGAACTGGGTTAGGAGTGGTTCTGCTGCCGGCAAATCACATTCGTATTCGTATCTTGACATTAGCGTGTTAAGGCTGGAACCATAGTAAACCCTCGTGTTTTTTAGCCCCTTCGGGAAACCTTGAACTTTAGAGATTTGAGGCTTGGTCAAGTCGAGCAATGACTGATGTGTGTCTTATTTGCTTGCAGATTGCCGCGAAACGGTCCGGTCGAAGCGAGCCAAACGACCACGGGCCCCGGAACCGGTCAACTTTGAGCCGGAGCCGCAGCAGGATCTGGAGAACGACGAGAGCGGCAGCCAGGAGAAGGATCTGCCGGAGATACCAGAGAACTTTCTCAGTCCATCGGTGCGGGAGTATCTGGAGCTGGGCAAGTCCATTCCGGGTAAGTTTTCCGGTCTAGAGTTCAGAGGTGTATTTCTCCCCGAAATATGGTTATTGGATTATCCAGAACTATTGTGTCAGAGACTGTTCGAACACCTGTGCAAATGGTATCCATGTTCCTCCGTTTTCGTAGGGTTTACTTACTCATTCCACATATTCTCGCCTGCATTCCATGAAACCTGCACTCTATGAAATGGGACCCTCGTGGCATTTTGTTGATGCCAATGACAAGTCAATCAGCATGCACGCCTCCGCCTGGTCATTAAGGATGCCACAGCCATGACCACCAATGGCGAGGGTATGGGTATGGGTCAGCCTAACCTGCTGCACTGCTGGCAGCAGCCGCCGCCGGATTCGGCACTCGCTGGCTGAGGGATCCGGTCACTGCCAAAATATATTTTTTTTCGGGCTGGGGCTGGGGCTGAAGATGAGGCGAAATGCATTTCGGGCGCCATCAACAACATCAGGCTCGAAAAAAGAGTGCGAGATTTTAAATTATTTTCCCTCCGAACGGAATGAATATTTGGCACAGAAGTGCATCTACTCGTAAATTCATTTATTAGCGCCAGAGACCCGCCGCGACACGATCCGAGTGCCGGGGATTTGTTTATGTCGCTTTTATTTTTTTTTCAGGGGACTCTGCTTTTTTGGGGGCCTGCATTTGACATTTCTGGTAGGGAGTCCTGGTGGGGTGGGGGTACACATTTTTTTCTGGCGGTTTTCTTGCCAGTAAGGTTGGATGAAGTGAAATTGATTGGAAACCGAGTGCGTGACATGCAGTTTGTTTTGTTTTGTTTTGTTTGTTGGAACGAGAGGAGCGCACTAATTGCAATAACAAAATCATTCACAGGTCGTCCTGGCGTCGACTATCCCATCCTGTCGGCGGTGCCCTACACGAACTTCTACTGCGACGAGCAGGAATATCCCGGATTCTTTGCCGACATGGAGACCAGGTGCCAGGGTGAGTATTTGCCCCCGCCACCGCAACACCCGAACCCCTCGACTGAGAGGTACATTTTCCTTTCCAGGCTGGCACTACTGCGACATCGATGGACGGCAGGCCTCGTTCCTCTGTCCGAATGGCACCCAGTTCTCGCAGGCCGTCTTCGTCTGCGACTGGTGGTTCAACGTGCGCTGCGATCTCTCGCCCCGGCTGTACGCCATCAATGCCCGGCTCTACCAGCGCCCCAAGGTGAATCCCACGCGGCCGCATCGCATCATCACCAAGCAGCTGGTCGAAGATATCTTCACCTAGGTCCTAGGCCCTCCCCCTTCGTCACCCTTCGATGGCCTTAGTTTTGCCGATGCCTATTAGATTATAGAGTAGGTCTTATGCGTGTAAGGAATACTCTCCGTTTAGTTAATCCCTTAGGCTAAGATTGAGTTTAGAGTTTTGTGAAGATCTGATTACATCGTTTTGCGCTCTTTAAGCGAAACAATTCTTTATTTTGACATCTCATATCCGCAAATCAAAGAATTTCCACTCCAAACGTACTAAATGAAAGCGAAAGTTAAATAGAAGAAATTCCTTAGCGTATCTCTGACAAATATAGCTTTCTCCATCTGTTCATCAGCTTTTTCACAGATATGGTTTTATAAATCTCTTCACATTCGTGTGCCTAGATGTAGATATATTTTAGTTTGATTTTTGCAGGCATTCCTTAGCTTAGTTGCATTTTTTAAATTTAAGTTTAATTTCTAGTTGGAGTTTCTTTGTAAATTACTCGTATTACCCTCAAGATTGTACATATTTTAAGATTCCTAAAAATCTATTTAAATAAAGAGTACTTTTAAGAAAACAAAAAAGATAACGTTCGCTTTTAATGGGATCTTAAACATTCTGAAGGGCATTGAAATGTGGTTTTCCATGGGGAATTACAGGCACAATTTTTATCCAATCCAAGATGTATTACGGACTATGTAGGAAGGTTTTAGTATTCATAGAAGGGGACTGGAGTTGGTAGTGGATAAAATGTGCTTTTAGAATTAAAGTCAAAACAGAGCCCCGTAAATGGTCCATGCAAGCCCTAATTTGATCCACAACGCGAAAGAAAAAATGATGCTGTAAAACTAATGCGGCTTAACAGGTCAGGGACTTCCCATTTTCTACTGAGAAGTAGTCACAATCTAAGGATAATTCTCTTTTTTTCTGCCATGGATTGATTATATGGATAGCGACAGCTATCCCATAGTTTGGGGTACTCTCCCAGCGAGTACTGGCACCTATTTCTTCTACAGCACTCGTTCAGGCGCACGAGAAAAATAGAAGCCACGAACAGAGACCGTTGCATACTTTCTGTTGTGTGGCCGAAATGCAGGTGGCAGCCAAAATTGGGCTAGAGCTCTGTTGGCCAAAACGGCCGCAACAGGCAGCCGTCGATGGCGCAGCCCAAGAGCATGCACTGGCGCGATGCCCGACATGAGGCTCAATGGTCTAGGGGTATGATTCTCGCTTTGGGTGCGAGAGGTCCCGGGTTCAAATCCCGGTTGAGCCCAGTCGAAATATTTTTGTCGCAAGCGAGGAAAAACTTTTTTTGGTTGGCCGGTTATGGTAAGGTTAATTAAAAAAATAAAATAAAACACAGACAAAGGCGAAGCGAAATGGACGATTGAAAAATGCAGATAGGCGAGACATTTTGGCCAACAAATGAACGAACGCCGCGGCGATGGCATCGGGTTGATTGGAAGGCCTGGGATGGAAATGTCTGCCGCTGCAACTGGGGACTGGGGATCCAGAAGATAATGAAAGGCGGCCTGCGATGGCTTATGGCTAATACAGCCCGCTAGCCAACTCAACGGAGGAGGCAGGCTGCATGCAACTTGTTTGCTGCATTTACGATTGACTTGGCCGATAAGTCTTTGTGTGTTTTATGGTCGACAATTGGAAAATTGAACAATGAGTGTTGCTCAGGGGCCAGACCAAGCCTGTGTCTGTGCCTGTGGAATGCCCCAAGCCAAGTGGCATGCACAGAAAGTGTGAAAGATTTAAAGCTGCAACCGAAAGAGACCTGATTATGATGTAACCCCACAAACGGTTTGTCTTCTTTTATGTGGGGGACATTCGTGGACAAAGCCCCCCTCCAAATGAATCATAAATAATACGGCGAAAGAATAGAGACATCATATCTGTAAAAGCCGCCTGCCTTACGTGGCTCTCTCGCATCGGACATTTCCCAATCTAAGTCCATGCGATGCACCTCAGAAACACAAAACTACTTTCACTCTCCCGGGGCATTCGCTGAGGCATCTCGACATCAAAATCACCCAGAAATATGCACAAGTTTTTCTGACAAAGTGCGGAGACTGGCGGCGATCGATGGCCTTCGCATCGGGACGCGTTGCACGGATCAACAGGCGGCAGCCACAGCACCAGCTGGCCCCAGACAGCAACAAGTGTAGTCCGGGGCCAGGGCAGTCAACCTGCAGCTCAATCAAAAGACTTTTTTCAGCATGCAGCTCGACAGCCCGAATTTAGTGGCCAAGTATTCACTTGACTCAGTTAAGACCAGACCCGGGCCAGCAGCTGGCTATTGGAGATGTGTGGAGTGCGTTGGAAATCGCACTCGTGCGATAGTTTGCGGCCTAAAGCCATGACGTATTTTTTTTCCAGATCATACAACACTCATGGTTCATGGTTCATCAAACCACTTATATATCATTTAGATGACATCGTCGCAGCCTAACAAAGAGTTCTAGAAAGAGTTTCAATTATAGATTGTCGAAATTCAAAGGTAAATAAATTTTAATTAAATTCTTTAAGAAAGGTTTTATCGCTCTAATTCCAGTGGATTTTGCAAAAGAGCCCTACTAAATCGATATTCTTCGAGTACTGTGCCTGTACTTAAAATAGTAATGATATTACAGACTATACTCTCAAAGCTTACGAAAAACAGAGAATGAGTTAAATACAGGGGAGATATAGCCATATACCGTGGTCCAAATCGTGCGGAAAATAATTATCGAACATGGGAATTGAGTGAATTGAGCGTGATCGAATTTCCAACAATTAAAAAGTACATAAATGATATATGTAACGATGAAATGCATTGTGTGAAACAATTTCATTGGAGAGCAGAAAGATCGCAAGTATTCAGGACATTCCCTCACAGAAAATGCCTTCAGTTTGAGGCTTTTTTTTCGGTTTGCCATCACTAATCAGCATTCTGACATGCCTCAGTTATGAAGCAGGAAAAATATGACAAACGGCAGGGAAATACTAAATCGGAATTATTTTCGTGCTTTAGAGACGGGAGCGGTGGCGTATGCGCAATATTTCGTTGTCGACGTTTATGTTTTTCTGTGCTTTGTGGCAGCCTGGCATGAAATGAAATCAATACGACTGCACTCAAACAAATCACGAGCAGCAGCTGCCTGCCCGCCTGCCTGCCTGCCTGGTGCTGCAAGAAGCCCCAACCAGATCGCGGCCGATCGCCTAATGGCCCGGCAACAAGTTGCAGGTTGGACTCGGAGTTAGAGTTAGAGTCAGAGTCAGGTGTGGTGTGGCGGTTCCATAACTGTTAATGACTTTCGGTGGCCGCCACAAAGTGCAGTGCAGAAACACATTTAATGAGTGCCACAACATCGCAGCAGGCAGCCAGGCAGTCAGCCAGTCAGCCAGCTAGCCGTCTGATCAATTGCCTGTTTTGTTGGCCAAGTGAATGTCATTGGCCATTGAAACAGAAAGTTCGATGCTTTCTGGTGAAAGGATTACCCCGCCTAATGAGACGGGCATTCTCGGAGCCACTCATCTGCCACAGCAACTGCAACAACTCCCACAATTATTGTGCGATTGTGCAACCGCCACAGAAAACAGACGGCAGACAGCAGTTAATTTGCCTATCAATGCTCTTTTTCAATTTACGTGATGGATTGCGGCATCCCCAAGCTGTGCTCTGCTCTGGTCTCTAGCCCCAGTCTAGTCTTGCGATGAAATATGAGAACCAGCCACTCGGCGAGTCACGCAATTCAAGTGTAAAATTACATTTTTCTTCATTCATAAAATGCAACATGCAGCCGCTGCCTCTGCCGCTGCTGCTGCTGCTGGCTAAGGAAAGCGTGAGCATTTCCCTCTCGTAATGAGGCAACCACCGCAGTGTTGTTGCGGGTGCGGAATGTTGTGCCGAGTTAGTGGGGTGGAGGATTCATAGATGTAATACCAGCGGGCGTGAAATGTCGGTTATTTGGTCAGCAGTTGATTGAAGCACGAATCAACGATGCAAGTAACCAACAACCGACTGACAAACACTTTCTGGCCATCTTCATTGTATAATTAACAAGTTATGTAAATGGATATGTCTTGAACATAGAATTCGTATTTTTGTGCAAATTAAAACCACGAAAAATGCAAATGCATGCCCCAATTCACGATTGGGCTTATGGGGAACAAGGGATTCATATCATCTAAAAATAATATTTTCTGCCAAATAGGGCACAGAATTTCTTAGATTTTACAATATTTTTTCTATTAATGTTGACAAAAGGTTTTTACGTTTCAGAAATTTTCACTCAAACGAATATTGCAATAACTGAAGCAGATGAAGCTTCATATTAAAATTAAAATGTAAATAATCCATGAATATTAGTTCAACTTTTTTTTAATTCTCGTTTTCCCCCCCAATCTTAAGGAATATTCCAGAATACAAAGGAAATTCTGCCTCTCTCAAGTGGCACAAAATCTTCAAGTCCTTGATAAACAAAAGTTCATTTATTTATGATAATAATGATGCTTCTAATATATTCGCAGTTCCGAATGGCAGTAATGGATTCCAGTAAATCAAGCTCCCAGAAGAGAAAATGAATACTGGTCTTGCAGGCAGAAGCCTCCGTCCGGAACATGTGTTTGTGTGTGTGTGTGTAAATCCGAAATTCATTCTCATATTTTTGGGAATAGATGTGTGTATTTATGTGCCTAACAAACCATTACACGCATTCTCAAATTAAGTGTAAATAACTCGTTTGAATAAACAAATAAATCCAGACACGCAGCAGCACACAGAAAAACTGAGTTCGTCACTTCGGTGGGTGGAGGGGGGGAGTGGAATGGAGTGCCGAGTGGGGGTAGGGTTGGAGTGCAAAGTGCATTTGCATAATGACAATGCAATTTGGAATAAACGCAGGACACATGTCAACGAATAAATTAATTTACTCTAAAGTTATTTATGCAGCAAACAATGTGCCCAGCCAAAAACCGATCCGAGAGCGACACGCACGAGGCACACACAATGGACTGGGACAGATTGGTTCGTTGCTGCCAAATGAGATTTTTAGTGGACCAAAGGAGCGAGCAGCAGCAGGGGGGGGGGGGGGCACCACTCTGATGCCTGGAATGGCCGTTTGGCATGTGCCTAATGAAGGAAGTATCTGGTGGTGTCTGGTGTCTGCTGTTGGCTAAGCGCACACACACACACACACTCACCCATCAGTTGCACCTGCATCGGGCCAGAAGCGCACTGACGGACGCCCACATGGATGCGATTCCTCGCCAGACAACAGCATCGTCATCTGCATTAATTGTACGGCTATGGCCATGGCTATGTAGCCTTATGCTTATGGGCCATGATGGCTCTACGGCTCTATTTGCCTAAACTGCCGACGAAACCAAAACTTAAATAGCCTCAATGCTTTGCCTCGTTTTCTTCTGCAGCCACAAGCCACAAAGCGGTGAATGGATCCCCCACCATCTCCCGGTGGCAGCTTTTGCTGCTGTTGCTGCTGCTTCTGGTTGTCGGCTGGCCACTTTTCAATTATAAAAAACTCCCTCAAACGAATGGCAAACGCAGCGCGCAACACTCAAAGGCGTGCAATTTGAAATGCCAATTGATTTAGCCAGGAATACAAAAACAACAACATTGTATACACATTTCTGCTGGCCATCCCGGCGACTTGTTAGTTGCAGGCACTTCCAGGGAAAAAAGCTAAAACTGAAACAGAAATAGAATCGAGAGAGAGAGAGAGAGAGCGAGAGAGATGGGTGGTTCGATTGTGGACCGAACCGAAGATGGTAATACCCTAGAGGGTTCATAATATCCGAATGATGCCTAAGTTTAGCATGACGAATCAATATTCATCATATTTGCAATGGAATGAATCATAAGTTAGGGACTTGGCTGATTTGTACCTTATTATTTCAATAGCAAATAAAGTAAATACGCTAAAGATTTGTAGAATTAAGGGTATCTGCAGTACTTAGATCTAAAATGTAAATCAATATCAAGGCATTATTCTTGAGGGTCTCGTATTTTTTTGCTGAGAGCGCGGCCTGAGAGCGAGAGTCGTCAAAGCTTTAGTTCTTATTGCTCAGAGAGAGAGAGAGAGAGCGATCGACTGATAGATTGGAAGAGCATGGCAATGCGTGCGAGTAGGACAGAGGCTCGTGCAATGAAAGCACAAGATCGGGGGACAGAAGAGAGAATGGAAGAATGAACAAAAGTTCTGAACATATTACAATAAGTCAAATGTGAGAGCATGTGTCAAAATAAACGAAACGAAATGCAAGAGGAGGAGGAGCAGAACCCTGGTTGGGTGTCCACATTTGACAAATATATATCCTTCTAGTGTTAAATATCGTTATTAATCCTCACACGGGGACTCTGGCAAACAGAATGCCAAAACCAAAAGACCCACCCCCAACAAGCGGAAACCAAAAGTCAAAGTCAGGGATCCAGAGCCATCCTATTCCTACAACTGTGGTGCCCGGTCCCCGTTCTCTCTCCTCCTGCTGCTGCTGCCACCGCCCTCCTGTCCAAGAGAAGAGTTCCATTCAATTGCGCTTTGTACGATTCATGGCGCGTGATTTTTGCAGCTTGTGTTCGGGTGGTGGGGGGCTTTGGCTGGCACTATTTTTAACCAGCATCCCCCTCCGTCCCATCGGAAACCGCAACAGCAGCAGCCACAAACATTTTAGCCAGAAGCCGCAGCTACAATGTTGACAACGTCAACCCGTGTCCGTCCGTGTCCTTGTCGGTGCCCGCGTCCGCGTCTATTTCCATGTCGCCAATGTTTGTCCACAATTCAAAATCATTTAAGCGCGCTTTCTGCTCTTTCAGTCGTCAGAAGAGCTTTTGTGTGGCTCCCCCTCGTCCTTCTCCTTCTTCTTCGTTGGCCACTTTTTCTTTCATTTTCTGTTTTTTTTTTTGTTTTTTTTTTGTCGAGAGTTCTCTCTTTTTATGGCTTTCCTTTTTATGGATTATTTTCACGCCTTTGGCGCTTTGCATTTTGCCTTTTTGCTGGCCACATTTTCCATTGCGGAACTGGTGCTGGCGCTGTGGTGAGGAAGGGGGGGGGATGGGGGGAAACAAGTCCACAGGCAGACCTGGCATATTTCTTTGGACAGGCAATATAATTGAAAATCCCACAAAGGTGTCGTCGATGCTTTGTGACTAAATTGAATTTAGTAATCGCTTTTTTATCGACCATTTCAAACTAAACACACACTGCATACAGCACACACACACACACACACCACAGGCAGGAGGCAGGAGGCAAGCTCCACCGATGCCTATTCATTCAGTGGCCTCGGGCACTTTCTAAACCATGTTTTGGCACGTGCTCCAGTCCACGGTGCACTCTCCCTGTACTACATGCATGATCCTTCCTACTCCGCTTGTAGGCTCCAACTTTGAGCATGAAGGCCTCAGGGTGCCGCCACAGACAATGACCATAGCAGAGAGGATTGGGCACTTATAAGCCCATACAAATATAAGAGATAATAAATCTCCAGCCAGCAAGCGAGTCTCCAGCGACCTCTGGCACTTATCACGCGATTTAATGCTGGCACTTTCATTCGATTACCCTCATGGGGTTCATTAATTATTTATGGGTGAACAGGGGAAATTATGTATAATTTCTATTTCATTCAATTCATTCAACAATTCCATTAAACTTGAAATCCGTCTCGCCTGCGTTTTTTGTTTGCTGAACTTGAAAAACTGGCAGATTATGTAAATGCTGGGGAAATGAGCGACATCCATTAAATACAAAAACGAAAGAAAATTTCAAGTTTGCAATGCAATGGGGATGGGTATGGGGAGGGGAATGGGGACGGATGGAGCCAAGTCATTGGGCCAGGCCAAATCTAGTGCGTGTCCCGCACAAAATTTCACCACATAATTTACAACTACACTTTTAATTAAATTAAATTCAATTAAATTGTTCAAAACTCGAACAATGAAGTAGGGGCTAAGCCAGGTATCAAAATATATTAAAACATGAAGCGTCCCATATATTATGGCAGAAATGAGAAAGATATGTGTGGAGATTTTTTTTATAGCGAATGATTTGTACTCTAAAGATATTTCTAGATCTAAAAGAGTTTTCTAGCATTCTGCCCTCAAAAATATTATATTTTCTTGGCAATCGAGAAAGACTTTATAACTGAAATGCAAATGAATCCTTTACTGCTCTTCCACACTGGGAGAGATAAGGAGAGAGAGTCCGAGGCTTGGGGAGTCAGCCACGGGAGTGTTTTTCTTATTCTCACTAATAAATTCAAATAAATTCAGCATAAATCTGTTCAGCTATTTGACGGAATAAAAAAACCTTCATCACCTATCCCGAGACTTCAAAAATGAATGTTCATGTTATTAATATTTTATACAGAAGAAAGATTGTATGTACTACATATATTATTATACAATTGTGTGCGAATACACTAATGGACTTTGTCTGGCAGTAGTATAAATTGCAATAAAGTGTGTTTAAATGATTCTTCATATTTATAATACAATATCTTTCAGTTGAAACAAACACTGCCACATTCAAGATACACTTGGGGTTAGGGTAACGGCAAGGCAAATACTGCCCCAGCCCGAATCGCGTGGCTTGGCGAAATTGAATTGAAAATTTCGCAAATAATTATGTGGTATGAGCTGATCCTATTTTGTGGTTAATTTCGCGGCAATAGAAAGTGCAAAGGTGAAATGGCGAACGGTGAAAGGAGTATGAAAAGATGATGAGAACACAGGACCCAGTCCCAAAGCCCTTAGCCCAGGGTAGGGCTCTCCCGTCATGGAGAAACCATCATCATGCGGCCTTAATAAGATGGCCACCCTGGTAATTGCCGGTTTATGTCTTCATTACAAGCCCCAAGACAACGGGCGAATACGGTAGTTAAAGTTAAAGGCGAAGCAGAAACGAGGCAGAGTTGAGACCTGACCTAAGGCAACACACAGTTCCCCTCTGCCAAAGCACGCGACTGGCCCCTAAACAGCTGTGACAGCGAGAGAGTGCCAGCACAGCTAGAGAGAGAGAGAGAGAGAGAGAGCGGCAAGCAAGCAGTCCGAATCCCGCACTGCGGCAAGCAGTGCAAACATTCAAATAAACAATCGCGCAGCCGCACGATCAGACTCAGTTTCAATTGGAACGTTGCGCGTGCGCCGTGAACGAAATATCGCGCCGCTCTGCATCGATCGTCGTCTTGGGGTTTCGCTTTCGGTTCGTCTTATTGTCTGCCCCCAAAATGCAGTTACATGTCATAGAAATATTTTTCATAAAATTATAAACTGTCAACCCCGCCGCCGTTGGGCATTTCCCCCAAAAATATTTTGATATGTGAAAGTTTTGCACCCAGAGAAACGATTATAATTCTCATAAGAAAAATTTGCATGTTGTGTAAAATATCAGTAACAAACAAAAGCAAAACAAATGTGAAATTTATGAGAAAAGATTTGAAATAGAACAAATATTGTGACCTGTTCTCTGCTTGCCATTTACCATACAAACAAACAACCAAACAGATGACCCTTTCAAAAGTATCTAGATTCATGCCCCAATTTGCTTTAACCGCCAAAGAGAGACCCGCAAAAGACCATTTAGTGTAAATCTTTGAGGTGTTAATGGGAAATGTTCCAAAGAAAAGACTTTGGCAACGAAATCTATGTTAATAGAGGCTTTGGCAGGGCGGTCATCATCTAGCACCACAGATTTCACCCAGAAAAGAAAACCTTTCCTTTGTGGCTTTCCGGAATAGTTTGGTCTCATCAAATTACACCAAGAAACAAGAGACATTCTTTTCCCTTTGTCTGTCATCTCCACTGGGAGAGAGACAACGCCCTGCTATAGAACTTTGTTTTTATTTTTGAAATATGTTAAACTCAAAGCGAATGGCGCGACGGCAGATGGCAGATACATTTCTATTTGGTCAACAAAGTCAATAAATTAATTTAATTTTTATTGGCCATGATGAAAATATGGTTCTTTAGGTTTTGGATTTCAAACTGGAATACGAGACAATACGAGTGAAGAGAGTGTCAAAGAATACCCAACAATAAAAGGAGAATCATGTGGATTCCCAGCGGAAGATTGAGCTTTTGGCTTCTGCCACTGGCATTTGGTAAGTGCATATCCATCCATTTGGTTACCCCCGTTTTACCGTACCGAAACTAAGTTAGAATCGAACGGAACCAGTTTCCATGTCTTGCTGTGTATTTTTTGCCCCTACTGATTGTCGACTGTTGATTGGGTGACTGAACGGGAGCAAGGTCGTCGATTCTCACCAACACTGGCACTGGCACTGGCACTAGCACTTCCACTTCCACTCAAAAATGTCGTCGTTCTCTGCCTGGCCATCGAAATATTAGAAATTATGCAATCATCCAAATATGTGTGCATGTGTGTTTGTGTGTGTGTTCCTCCTCCCCCACAAAACGCAAATCTGCGTCAGAATTACGTAGGACTAGGGAAATACGGGCATTAGGAAATGTCTGCCACTGCACTGCGGGGGGCCTTGAATACCGTTGAGGGCATTTGACAACATGAAAATGATGTTTAAATACCTTTGGATGCGATAACATCCGAAATCCCAAATACGTGCTCAAAGTTCCGTTTATTTTTGTGAATCGGAGGCGAAAGTATGCGCGAATCCGTCGCGGTTTGCAATGACGTCCTGCCATTCTCCACCTCCTCCCCCACCTCCACCATTTGCGTCTGTTGTGTGTCGGCTAAGCCGCACAGTGGGCCACAAATTGGAAAACACAGGCAGATTTTGCATTCCTGTGCTATTCTTGAATTTATTATGGTTTTTATTATTTATGGTTTTTAAAAAGTTATAACCAGATATTCCAGGCAGGTTTTCTTCAATTGAAGTGAGTGTGGGCATTGTACAAAATTATTCAATAATTTTGCATGGTAATAGAAGCTTAAACATTTCGCCTTTAAGTGTGAATTTTTTATATTATTTTATATTGGGGTTCTAGAAGATCTGTCATACATTCTTCATTACATAACAGGATATTCTTCTGGTCCTGCTTTGCTCCCACATTGACACTCCACACGCTCACGAGAATTTTAAAAACAGCATACATGTCGTGTGCCTAACACAAAATATTGATCGACTTTAGTTTCGCTGAAAATACGTTATTTGTTTATGTTGTTGTTGGACAGATCCCAAATTAAAATATCCTATCCACCGCTGATTAGTAGTATCTTTGGCTAAGTTTTAACTTTGTCTCACTTTTTTATATTTTTTACCAATATATTCATGGGATCGACTGTTTTTGAAAACTCTCATCATCATTATCTTATCTATTCACATTGAAATCAATCAAATATAACTCTACTTATTTTTATAAGAGTTTAGAGAAAATGCTATTGCTATGGGATACAAATCATTGCCATCCACAAATGACTGGCGTTACCATTGCCCATAATGGAATACAATCCGCATCCATCCCTCATTTTTCTTTGCAATCCTTTTCCAATGTTTGACCACTGTTCAGGCGACGGAGCCTTGTGTACTCCGTATTGATGGAATGGCTTAAAATTTATTATCATCATCATCGGCATCCAGTATTGACGGCATTCAGAGTCGGTGCGACATGACAGGGCATTACAACGCGAAATGGATATCTAAACTGGACGCTGACCCGGCATTGGATTGTTGTTGTAGGTGGTGCCAGGCCAGTGAGTGGTGGAGTGTTACGAGTGAGTGGAGTGGAGTGGTGCCTGGTTGAGGTAAACGTGCTCCAGTTCGAGTACGAGGCATTTGCATTGGGGAAAAATGCAATTTCCCATCGCAATTGGGATGGAGTTGCAGATGGAAATGGAAATGGTAGGAATGTGTGCAAATGCGCTGTCTGGCACTGACTTCGTGGGAGATTTGGCAGATGAGTCGGAATGCAGTTGTTGGCAATGTAAAAAGGATGGCATGTGGGCAATGTTCGCTGAAATATTCCCGTAATAACTGAGATCTGTAGTTACACAGCTGTATGGATATTGGATGGATACCTCCTCGGGCAATTACGTTGATAACTTCCGAAAAAGACGACAAAAACGACAATGCTTACCTAATGCCCAGACCTAACCGAAACCAAAACCAATTACTGTCATCGCAGTCATTTATTTAACACCCAAAAACCAACAAAAACAACGCCAACCTCAGGCCATGATGAAGTTCGGGTTAAGTTGACTAATAGCCAGCCACCATGGATGCGACGGGACAGAGGAAAACCGTCAGCAGACTTCCAAATTTTACATAATTTGCAAGTTTTTTTTGTCAACTTTCTGTGTTGTATTACGGCTAAAAGTGTGGCCAACAGTTGCAGGCCAACAATTTTGAGGGTCCATAAATCTGGTTGGTTCGTAGCGAGACTTGGCTGCGGATGTACCATGAATACGTGAATACATTACGAATAATCCCCGGGCAGCACTCATTCGAAACAAGATTTTCCACTGGAAACAGTGGACAGAGAGAAGAGAGAGGTGGCGCGCTGGAGTAGAGGGAGGCGAAAGAAAAAGTAAAATGTTTGCCGAAAAAAACGAAAGAAAAGAAATAAAATCCAGAGTTAAACATACGTTAGACG
Source organism: Drosophila helvetica (assembly GCA_963969585.1). Lineage (NCBI taxonomy): Eukaryota > Metazoa > Arthropoda > Insecta > Diptera > Drosophilidae > Drosophila > Drosophila helvetica. The sequence goes on from OZ018403.1 coordinate 50,914,451, forward strand.
TTATACGTTGGCGGACAACGGTTCCGTTGTGGCAGCCACTGTGTGTCGGGCGGGATGGCTGGCGGGATGGCTGGCTGGCTGGCTGGTCGGCTCGTGTCAATGACTTTGAAATGATTCCAGCGCGAATTTCACGTTTCCATTTCACATTTCACCGATCAGCAGCAGCAGCAGCAGCAAAAGCAGCAGCGGGTCAGCGACAGGCCCGTACGTCTCGGCCGTACGTGGACTCTATTAACGATGGGATAATTGACATAATAAGATGCTCAATTGGATAGATAGAAAGCAGCCAGTGCGGAGGGGCATGATCTACTTGTGCTCGTGCTCGTGCTCGTACTCGTACATTTGAGCCACTTTCGAGCCCGATTTGACCATTACTTGGTGTGCGGCCGGACATGACACGTACTTTTCGTTCCCTAAATGCATTTTAACCCAATTATTTTGGAGCGCCTTGACCAAAAACAGGATTTGCAACAATTCGCGCTTGCCACACCACACCACACCGTAGCACGCCACAGCACGCCACAGATGTTGCAATCCCTAGTGGCGGAGTGGGGTGGCCTCCATAAACGAGTTGCACAACATTTACGCAGCCGATTGGCGGACTCTGCCTCAAGTTCAATGTTGCCTGGCTTTTCCACAGACGCACACTCTCGCTTCCTGATTGGCCGCTCTGCGAGGAGTAATCCGCTTTAATTAAAGACAAACTTTGCATTTGCAATATGTATGTAAAAATTGAATCAATCCACTTTGCCCCCTCCCTGCGGGCAATTTCGTAATTTAGCGATGTCCAGGCGAGAGTCCAGTCCGTTTTGTTGCTGGTTGCAAAACACTTTTCCCCTCGGGGTCCCCTCGTTCAATCTTTAGTCCCGGTTCCAGTTCCAGGCCACAGTTTTGCTTTCGTTTGAATTACCTTGGGTCGTTTTTCTTATTTTCATTTGCATTTCTCGCCAAGTTTTCCCCCTCTCTCTCGCTCTCTCTCTCTCTCTCTCATCCACTTTTCACCCAATGCATTTGATTGTTTAGTGGCCTTTGGGCAAATTTACACAATCTCCAGCCAAAATACTCGTAGTTATCAACTTGTCCGAAGAGCGGACCGGCCCACCAGGCAAGTGCCTGGCCTGTGCCTCGCTGACTGGGCGGAAGACTGCTCGGAATCCAATATTCGTATTTTGGAGCTGAAAACTGGCTCAGCGCCTTGTTCAACGCCTGCGATAATGACATAATACTGGACATGCAGCTCTCCCGGCCAAATCTTGCTATTCTTTTGGTCAAAACCGGTGCCTAGAATAGCCTTTCGGGTAATTAAATGAATACAAAAAAGCAGGGCTTTGCTCGCCTTCGAAACCCATTCGCTCGGCATATCCAAAACTCATTTGTTGTGCTCTCTAATTAACAAACAAAGAAGAGCATGTCTTATAATTACAATCGGTACAAATTCAAATGAAAATTACATAAGTAAAACTGAAAAGAAAACAAATATTCCGCGGGGAAAAATCCGCCGCTTGGCTGGTTCCACAGACGAAACAGAAATGAAAACATATGTACATATTTTCATTAGTCGTATTTGTTTACATCAGAAGGGCGTAACGCAAATTAGGGACAAACTCATTTGAGTAATGCAAAATGCTTGAGTAATGATTGCCATCAACAATTTAATTCAATTGGAGGGCAGGGTAGGGCACCTCCCAAAAGCTTACAACTCGATTTAAACTGATTTTCTTTTAATGGATTGTTATTATTATTCGTGAGAAGAGAACTAAGCAGCAAAGTAATCCTCATGCTGTACTCAAGGGCCTCGTTCTCTTGTCGAGAGCGAGAGACAGACATTGCTGAGAGAGAGCAACAGAACGATGGAATGGAAAGAGCTTGCACTCCCTGCCAGCAGCACTGATGCGATCGAGAGGCAGAAAAGAGCTCAAAAAAAAGCTCTACTTCCTAGCGCTTGCATTGTTTTTTTTTCTGAGAGAGCGATGCAAGGAATTGCTGAGAGAGGAAGAGCATGCAGCAGTTGCGAGAGTATGTGCTTTACATGTGGGGAGCTTGGGCTCGTAGATCAAAAGATTAGACATTTTCGAGTGCACTGCCACTCAACGCATAATAAAAACGAAATTCAAGAAAAGGAGCAGACATTAATCCATCTCTGACATACTCATATTTAAATGTATTTATCTGAAAACGAAGAATTCGAATTCAACATTTATTGAGTGACGAGTTAATTCGATTGAAAATTATGCGAAAGGCAGACATTCGAGAGGATAATTGAATAATGTTTTGTTATTTATACTTCGTTAAGAACAGCTGCTGATCCAATAGATTTACCTTTATAGCTACTTTAAATACACTACCGAATTCTCACATTCTTGACTACAACTATTTTTTGGCTCCGAACTACAATCCAGTTTCCAGCAAAAATGTTGTTTGCCACAATTGAGGCTACAGTTTGAACGTTTTTAGACACATTTAACAGCTACATGAACAGCGAACAATGAACATGTTTATTTATTTACTTTTTGAGCTTTAAGTTATACATTCAGCCGTAGCTACTAGGTGTTTTGGCTAAATGAACATGTATCTATCACTAATCTAAGCTAAAGGCATGGACTAATCTTGGCGTAAATAATTAAAAATGTGTGATCATAAAATAAAGTGGTTTGCATCGATAAAAGCCTTTTAAATGCGGCCTTCAGGCAAAGCTGCTTAAAGCTCCAATTAAAATTCATAAAATTTGAGTGAAAAATGTTTTAGATATTTAATAACAGCGTTTAAAAATCACAATTTAGATATTACCAAATGCCAAAAAGTGCACAAAACAAAATCAATTTGAATTTATTAATTGCAACTGATTTTATTTCGAGACCTGCTGAATAAACAACAGGCATGAACACTTCTTCCAACAATTCTGCAAAATAAATGCAAAATGCAAAATCCAGACCAAATTTGTGAAAATAATAATATTTAAAAACCCTTTGAAAATGCCAAGAAAAGTTCCATTAAAGTTCAAATATGTATCGATAGCAAACAAATTGAAAATAAGTATAGAAATAAAGTTGTAATCTTCAGTATTCGTATGAATATTCATATAAAATTCAGTGAATGGGACTGGCAGTACTTTTGTTCGCACTCCACTCGCAACTCCAGGGGTTTCTAGTTACAATCGCTTCAATCTGAAGATTGCAATCTGGCGAACGTTTATGACCAAAAACATTGGAAAAGCACACGCCCTCCCAGGGAGAAGCCCGCTTAGACTCCAAGCCCAAGTCCGCAAATTGCCACACACGACCGACAAAAAAAAGAAGAAAAACTGGGCTAAAAGCAAAAGCCACAAAACTGCATGAATGAGCAGATGCCTGGCGCTACTGGAGTGCGGGGGGAGTAGAGTACCTTGATAAAACCAGCACGAAAATGGGTGAAAACCGAAAAACAGCAACAGTAGTCAGAGGAGTTGCTGTTTGCGAGGTGTAAAACTGTGTGAATATTTTTCGGTTATTACACGCATTTTGTTATTTTTTAACCCTCCTCTGCCTACCTCCCCTCTCTCGCAGCTGTGTTTGTTTTTGGCAACTACACGAGCCTCTGGGCCAAATAAAGTCTTAAAAGAAAAATGTCAACACATGCGACAAGGTATTTTCGTGATTATTAAAACGAGCAAGTGGAGCAGTGCTCAGGCAGAGGGCAGAGTGGCAGGAGGGTGCCTGATGTGCAAGCCAAACAAAATGCCGCATTTGGTAAGAGACATTCCATTGTGGTTATTGTTATGGCCATTGTTGTAACTGAGCCCAGAGTGCTCCAGAAATTCGCTGATACACTTAGTGCAATGATGACGGGCTCGTGCGTAACCTTTTTCTCCCACCCCCGAACCCTCAGTACCCCCCGTTCAGATGCAAAGATACATTTCTCATGTCCCCTGACGACAGCTTTGACAGCGTGACATAATTGGGCATTGTTGCAGTTGCTTGGGCTGTTGCTGCTGTTGCAGTTATATCCCACCTGTCGACTGTCGGCTTAGAAGTGTTGGGCATTTTTTCTTTAATTAATGGCCTAATTTTGAGCGTGCGAGCGAGTGATATATCGTATGTTGGACGGGCACACAGGGCCCCAGTGAAAGTTATCTGCGACAAATATTTGCAGGCAACAGGCGGGGGAAGGCGCGTGTTGAATTAAAAATAAAACATAACAAATATTTCGCCACCTGCATAGATCAAATCGTTTGGATTAGCGAGCCACAAGGCACAGGCCAAGTAATCTTGGCCACCGTCAAATATGGCCAGGAAAACCAAACTCGTCGCGAGCCCCAAAGCCAACAGAGGAGCCACCGTTGGCGGTGCCGCATCGGCCGCATCGGTCGCACCGGCTGCAGCAATTGATTGCACATAATGCATAGCAGAAATTGTTTGCTTTACGAGCATTGCAAATAAAGTTTTTACAATAAGCACATCATCAGTGATGCGATTCGGGGACTTGGACTCCGTCTCGGACTACGGTTAATCGATGGAAAGTCGGCATTCAATTGATGTTCGTGTAATTGTTTCGATTGGCAGATGGAGAGGAAAATGGTACGTAGACTCAATCAAACGGGGAATTTCCTTTCATTCATAGTTTAGATACTTCGGATACGATAGTTGATTGCACTTTAACTTTAAATGTTCGACTCTTTGTCAAAATGAAACCAGCTAAAACGTTAAAGTCCCAGCACCAGATACCCAGTCTGATGATAGAGAATTGTAGACAATCGGAAATTGTCAGAACATTCCCAAAACGTTGCCAATTATTCCCAAAGGAAGAATTACCAGATTAAACTGGTAAGGTAACTGATGTATCCTGTCAGGAAAATATTTCAGATCTGAATAAAAATCGATCTAAATTTCCTAGTAGAGAAATACTATGAGTGAAATATAAATACATCAAGTCGAAATATTCAGAAATAATTATATCAATGTAAAGTGGGTGAAACGGCTAATTTAGCTTACTAAAATTAATTATTAATTAATTAAATATATTGTGTTTTAATTTTGTTTGTAAAGCATAGACATTTTTTATTTATATTATTTTTTTTAAATTGCTATCATCTAATATTTTTTGTTTTATAATTTTTAAATTTTTTTTTTTTTAATTAGTTTTCAAAATTATTAAAAAAAAAGTTATTACGTGTTTTAGTTTATTTTAATTTGTTTGGTTTAATCTTTTTCTTTTTTTTTTTGTGTTTAAAATACAAATTATGAATCAAACGACGACAATAAATGAATAATCAATTCCAAAGAACAACACAGTTTAGGTATTTTTTGTTTTACTTTAGGAAACGTCGGAAAACGTAGGAAAATGCGAATCTTTTCGGATAAATAAACCCTGATCGACGACTTGATTCCAATCTTCACCGTATGATTCATTGACTCACTCTTCGTTCTGTGATAATCTTGCCAAGACAGAGCAGGAAAACCCAATCAAAACGCTGACCTGATTGTCAGGCATTGCCAAAGTGTTACAATTTTGGATTACATTTTCCGTTGGACATTGCACATGACGAATCGGACACGCCAACTGTCCGTTCGTCAGTCCGTAATGGAGAGCGCCTAGCTCCTAGCGTGAACCAATCGAAGCCTGCTCGAAATTGGCCAATATTTTAATTTCGATGTCAGCCTGTCAGAGAACGGGATTGGATGTGGGTGGGGGGGAAGCTGAAGCGAAGTAGAACAAATGTGATATGGATCTGGATTAGCCTAATGATTGCGTTTCCTATAGCCAAACAACCTGCCCGCCCGAACCGTCTCCGTGATGTGGCTGTAACTAATCTTCGATTGTCACTAATTCGGCGATTCTGCTCATTTGTCAACCACGACTCGGATACTCGTTGTGGGAGCTAGTCAAGGTTGATCTTGCGGTTAGAGGGTGATAATTGATGGCCACTTTTACTCGAATCTCGGCACAGCTCTGCGGGGGGAATCTTCATTAGCATTAACCCCATTAAGCCGAAATCAAAGCTCATCTGGCCCCATTGACTGAGGCCTGAGGCCTGAGGGGATGCTCCCTCCTCCCTCCTCCGTCTGTCTCTGTTTTTCTTTGTCCGAATTTCCCTTGAGGAAATGTTACCCTGTTATTAATAAAATGAGATTGGAAGGGAATGGAATGGAATGGAAGGGCTATCGTGCAGCAGCAGAGTTGCAAGCATTTACATAAATTAACAACAATTAAGAGCCGACCCCAGAGACCCGACTCCGACTCCGACCAGTGCATAGTTATCAAAAATGATTTTGCTAATTGCTGAAGTTGAAGGTCGCCGCTCGGATAAGCCAATTACCGCGTAGTTGTGTGTATTGTTGCAACAAGATTAGGCAATGGTTTTCTGGGTGGTTCGTGTGTTCTAAAATAACACAAAAAAAAAGATAGACAACATGCAAACAAGATTGTCGACACCTATCTTTGGAGCCAAGCGGAGACATTAGGCCAATTAATTGGCTCGTAAAGTCGGCTACCTATCGACTGGCATGAGCCACTTCTGGCCAGCCCACAATCTCGAAAGCCGCGGCCAAAAAGATCTCAAATAAACAACAATTAACTCGCGTTCGCCGCTTCTGATCTGCTCTAAAGCCCATAAATTTGTCACGTCCAAGAACGCCGCACCAAAAATGGGTCCCCGTTCAACATTCAAACAAAATGCAACTACAATTAATTAAAATGCTTCGAATTACCAGCAAAAAACAAAGACAAAAACAAACAAAAAATTGTCAAACTTTTCGGCTTTGAGCGCAGGAAATTGCCTTTTAAGCTCCCGTCTTTTGAGACTTTGAGTGCGCGAATTGTCCCCCATTGTCCGCGGGGGATTTTCCAGTTTTTCACAGACCAAAGGCGGGCATCAGTATCGTATCTTTTTGTTGGGCGAACTCGTGATGGTCAAAATATACCTTTTTTTTTCCTCTACGTTAGCCCCGCCCTTGACCGTTTTGGGTCAGAGCACCCGCACTTGGTGGGAGCTCTGTGGGGGTTCATCAATTTGCAGTTTAGGCAACGAAAAACACGCACTAAACTTAAATACTAGTCTTTAGATTTTTACACTATGCAGCAAAAGGAATATGTTTTCCAAAAGCAGTATACATTTTAGATATAAATAAATATTAAAACGATTTACAACAGAATTTCACAGATAGAAATTTCTTAGATTTAATAAAGTGGCTCAGGCAAAAAAAAGTGAGACAGTTCGTACCACAAAAATGCAGAACAGAATTTAAGAATTTTTATAGATTTTTAAAAAAAAATTTAAGATTTTAGAATACTTGTAGCAATTATTACCAAGAATTGATCTCTTTATCGCGTAGCTCTCTTATCTAATGCAGCTCTTATATTTGTATTTGCTTTGGCTCTCGACAACGCTCTCTTGGCTCTCTTATATTTCCCATTTCTCATTTTTTAATCGGTTTTCTGCATCTCTATCAAATCTCTTCATTATCGCTCATTGTTGTAAGATTTCTCTTTTGGAAATGGCACAAATAATCTTTATCTGCCTTCCAGAATCGGCAGATTTTGTACAGTATTCATTCAACTTTTTGGGAACTCACTTACAAATCATTGGCATTGCATTAACCCAGTTTCAATCCTGTATCTCGACAAATACATTATTTTTTAAGTCTCTATCCAATATCAAGTATTTTGAGGATTTATGTAAGTTCTACAGAAACTTGTTCCATAGTGTTATAGCAGGGGAACCACCCCACCTAGCATTGTAGCATTTGTTGCACTAATGGCTTCCTGCTTTGGCCCTGACGCCAAAAATTCAATGGCTAAAACATTTGTTTATTTCTGTAGATGAGTATGAAAGATTAGCGTGTTTTCTTGGGGGTTTTTTTCGGTATGGCTCTAGCAAATGATTCTTAATTATAGATTTATCAAAACTATAAATGTTAAACAATAATCAAGACTATTTTCTGATGAAATTGTTCCAAGGTTTTACTTACTATAGCATAAAGTTCTTTGTAAAACAATCAATAAAAACACACCCAGAATTTTAAACTCGAACAACATTAGAATCAACGGCTATAGGCTAAGCTATTTCGTAGCCGTTTCCAATGTGCAGTCATCATCTAGTGTCTTAAGGTCAGGAGTTACAAGAGTTACGAATCCATTCGGTTCCCTTTCCTGTTTTCATTACAAGCAATAATCACCCATCAATGTTTGCCTTTTGTTGGCGCACGCTTTCATGTTTCCCCCCTGCCCAACGTACAAGTTCGTGCCACAGATTATGACATTTTCAATGCCTTCGCCTTCGAGTGGCAGGCCAGGCAGCATATTAGTTATAGATTTCATTAGTCAGCCCAAGTCCGAGCCCAAGTCCAAGCCCAAGGCAGGACCGGGAAACGTGACTCTGACGGTCTAATTAACAAGACCAACGTTTTTGTTTGATTTTTTTCTTTCGAGCAACACCACGCGAATTAAACCACAAAGGCAACTAATTCTAGTAGTTAGCGATTAATACCGTCTGTGGGCTGGGATTAATTGCCAGCCTCGTCATTTACTCGTGTGCTGAGAGCTCTGGCTGTGTTCTTTAACCTCCGTCCACCGATTTCCGCCTCCAACTAGACCGTGTTCTTCGAGGAGAACAGAACCACAAGCCACCACAAATCATCGAACAGACAGACAGCAGCAGCAGCAGCAGCAGACCTGGCCTGGCCTGGCCAGGCAACCGCAATTCTGTTTCTCATACTGCTCTTGTCGATGTGGAGTTCTGGGGAATTGCTGGCGGATCTCAGGCGAGGGCTTTCAGCACCACTGAACCACATTTAGCAGCCATCAACAGCAGCGGCAGCAGCAGCAGCAGCAGCTGGCCCGACCTTGTCGGACCAATCTCAAGCGATCTCTTTCGATCGATTTCTGAAGCGATCGGATCGATCGGAGCCGCCGAGCCATAAAAACAAAAGCCAAATTGAAGTCGTCTAATTTATGCAATGTTTCTGTTATTGTGTCCATTTCTGCTCTTTTATGATTCCGTTTGTAGGCCTCCTGCACTACTAAATGAATTATACTTAACTTTGTTTTGCTCGGCTTCGCTGCGCTGCTCCGAGTGATAAAAATCTGTTGCGAGCCATTTGATGTGGCTGTTGCTGCACAAATAAATTACATTTAATTTTCGTAATCATTTTTCAATGGCAAACAGTGGATATACAGATGCAGATATCTTAATGGTCTCTCCTCTGGCTCTTGCGGCATTGTTGCATAATTACACCATCGCTCGGGCGGCCCAGAACTCCTGCCACGGTTTCGATTGTTTCGCGAAAGCCTTCATAAATTACTCTGGATCGTTGGCGATTGTCGCCAGGTCAGATCAGGCGCCACCAAGCCACACAAATCGTGCTCCATACACCCCATGGACCCCATGGACCCCATGGTCGGTGGCCGTTCAACGGGAATGTGAAACGGAACTGCGACTGCGGGGTCAAGCGGTTGGGTCACCCGAAAACGGCAGCCATGGAGCTGCCGCCTGGAGAATGTGTGAGACAAATTTCGGTCAGGTTTTGTGAGTCATTAGGGATTGTTACCAATCCAGATGGATCAATTTACCCTTTTACAAAAACAAACTACTACCACGAGCCATAGGACTTTCTGTCGGAATAAATTTACGACTTTTGTGGGTGGCATGTAATTGATTAACCATGGATTACTCGTATAATCACCCTGAGGCCTGGTTTACTGCACAACTTGGGGACTGCTTGAAGTTCGAATGCAGGCTATGAATGTCAGTCATGGAATTGACTCATGCATAGGGGTATATTGAATACTGCTCTTAAATTATAGAATATCATTAAAGATGGAAGGGCAAATAAATCTAACGAAGAGAATGGGAGAAGAAGTATTCACACTAGCGCCCTGCCTGGCCGGGCTACCCAATCGATTCGGTGGTGTTCGGGATTCACTTCGTGGTTCTAAGGGGCTATCTAGGATTTCGGTAACAGAACTAGTTGAAAAAAACCAGCCATAACACTGAAATTTCAATCCTTCAACATTTTACATTTAATTTTTTCACCATACTACAGTATTATCTTATCTTTAAGGAGTGGGATTTTTAAAATAAGTTTTCCCACACCAAGTGCAGGGGTATACCAATCCATTAAACAATCAATAATTTGTTCTATATTTTCGAAGCGTTGTATAAAGATCAAACCTTCAGTAGAACCCCGATTTATCTACCTTGCTGCCACATTAACTACAAAAGTTACTCCCATTAATTTGCATAAACAATTACACGTGCATTTCACAGATCAAGATGTTTGTTAACTAACTAAAAATTAGTACAAGTTTCGCATTCAGCAAAGTATCCGAACTTCAAAGAGAAAATGTTCAACCGAATATTTAGTTTGTATGGATACCACGTAAGCCATAAAGATTCAATCGAGGAGGAGGAGATTTACATTAAGAGACGCTTTAAACTGGTTCAGACTGTTAAACTTATTTAATCTGTGTAGTTAATCTTTATTTAGGCAGTGAAACATTCTAATTCAAGTTAATTTCAACCACAAGTTAATCCACCTAATAGTCTGTGGTTGAATTAATTATTCAGTTTTGGGTTTTTATTACCAAAAAGTGGAACCAAAATCAATATAAAGACTCGAAATATATGTAAACTGTAAATGGAATAGCAATTAAATTCCCAAACGGAAAATTCGACAATGAGGAAGCATTTTTGGAAGCTCTTTTCTTTTGCCAAGCTGGCCGTGAAATGTATATGCAAATGCCATAATGAGATGCAACTGTCCGAGCGAAATGGAAGGCGGAATGAAAATGCAAATTTTCTCGGCTAAATGTATAACATTTTTCCAGCATTTCCATACAATTAACGCTCGGATCGGCCAATGATAACAATTACCGGATAAAGCATTTCCATGGATCGCTGGCCAGCGAAATATTTGGAGAGGAGGCGCACCGCCACCTGGTGGCAGGCGCGGAGGAGTCTTGACTGTGGGGGGGGAGGGCTGGGGCCACATGCTGCGATCTTTCACTTTCGGATCTTGGGCTCTGGGCGATTGGCAGCTAATTCCTTGGCCAGTTTCCCAGTTGACAGCGTGCCAGCAACGTGATTGTGACTTTGATGAACGCAGTTTGATTGGAGCCAAAAAGGAGCCACAGGAGGGAGGAGACATTGGTGGGCCAGGCCTGGCCAATGTTTATTTAATGGGAGGTTTACTTGTACTTTTTTTTTTGTTGGTTGGTTTGTCAGTTTAAACGCTTATAATGGGTGCCAGTGCCAGATTGCGACATTTGCAAACGAATCACCGCTCAGCACAGCACAGCTCGATTGGGAGGAGGAAAACCCATTCACTTTTCTGTTTCTGTCGCAATTGTCGTCGTCCGACGAGCGGAAAACGTGGAAAATAACAAAAAAGTCGCACATTTCAGTATGTATTATTTTATACAAATTTGTAATGGCAACGCCACGCGCGGTACAGTCGGTGCCCGTCCATAGATCAAGTTACAATCCCCTCAAAGCGGATGTTTGTTCTTCGATCTGCGATTTACTTTTGATATATGATTGCCAGAGTTCTCAGAGATTGACTGGAATGTGGCTTAAAGGTCAGAATCAAACTGAAACAATAGCCGAGAGAGGGACTGACTTTGGGGTGTGAACGGGTGTGAAATAAAATCCAGTTAAGATCCTATTCTGCAGTGCCTTTCACTACTTTGCAACACTTTAGACCTGTATCTGTATTTTATTATACGAAATTAATGTCGGTCTGTTTATGGGCTGTTCTTCTGAAACGTTTTCCATGAATGTAGAAGTATGTTCGGGTAGCGGCAATCAATCGAAGATTCCAACTATATAAATGTTTTATAGAGGAAAGTTAAGTAGATTCAAGCATTAGCTTAACTAAACATACAGTTACAACTATCGTACAAATATCAGTTTTAAATTAGGAGGTATACTACAAGGCGATATCTAACAGCCTTTGTGCTCAAACATACTGAATTTACACCCAGTTCTGTCTTGGTGAGAATCTTCCTTAATTTATTCTACATTCCAAATGCCGCTTTTACTTTTCAAATATTATTATACTTTTCCACGAATCAATTAAAATGGAATTTGTAGCTTCCTCTGACCCAAATAGTAATAACCCCACAAATCCAGCAGCAACAAACTTCAACGCCCATTGGAGGTCACTTAATAAGTAGTTCAACCTCTATTAAAATCTGTACAATGTGGAAATGATGCATAAAACTCGCATTAAACACGGAGATCTCTCTCATAAACACTCACACACACTCGATTGGAAGTAGCAATTTAGTTCGCACTTTAGTTTGCTAATATCTGGACCAGCCGAAAATGTTGTGCGCGATTGTTTTGGTTTATTGCATTTTACGGCCTCTATAATTTGTCCTATGGCCGCTCTCTGACTCCCAAGTGAAGGCAAATCTCGACCGGAGCCGGGGGAGTCGGAGTCAAAAACCGAAGCCAGTAATTTGAGTTTGACTTCTTGGCCCAAAGCTCGCTCGAATGGATAATGTCCGGGACAGGCTGGCTGGCTGCCAGGCTGCCTGATCGATGCAGAGACTGTATGGTTTATATATCGTTTATATGGCAGTGACTTGTGCCGCCAGTTGTAAGCCATCAGACAATTTGCTCCATAAATGGCCAAAGGCGCCAAGTTTTTGTTTTTTGTTTTTTTTTCTGTTTCTGATTATAATTTGGAGTCGCGCGTGGACAGAGCCACAGAGGCAGGAGAGTGGACCCAACCAAATCAGTTAGCGTTCCGTCGTGCACAATTCGCTAACCTCAGGCATGGCACGGCATTCGGCACTCGGCAACGAGCTGATGATGAGATGATGGCCAACACAACAGAGCCGCAATTTGGCAACACAGCAAAAGCAAAAACAAAAACAAAACGCATTATAAATGGATAAAGAGGGAGAAATGGCAATGGAAATGGCAATGGCAACCGATGACAAAATTAAAATTCATTCACGCTCAAGTAAATATTTACGCAATAAATTTTGCATTTAATTGCATTTGAGAGCGAGAGAGAGAGAGAGAGAGAGAGCGACACACGCATGCCGCCACAAAACACTGGCCTGGCCTGGCCTGGCCCGACCTGGCCTGTCCCCGCCTCAAATCAAATCAAATCAAATTAGAAAACAATCCACCATCCCGTACCCCTTCCTGCCGCATCCTGCAGCCTCCACTGACCAAAACAATTTGCTCGTCGCATCAAAATCTAATCAAATTATGCGCCAGAAATGTCAAAAAAGCGTGAAATGTTTGGCTCCGGGGCGCCCCGCCCGTGTATTAGCCCCAGACCTGGAGGATGGAGCAGGAGGATGACTCCATGCTCCATGCTCCATGTCTGGCAGCACCTGTATGTGTGTGCCCCCCATCCGCATCCTCTCTGATCCAACTAGAAATCGCATCAAAATTGCACAAAATAAGAAGCGCTCAACAAATCATTTGCAAATTTTATGCAAAATACATGCAAAAGTGTTTGGCAAATATGGCCTGGCCTGATCACAGTATCTGTATCTGTATCGCATGCATCCGTATCTGGTATCTGGTATCTGTTAGCCAGCAATTGTATCTCACATTTCTCCCTGCCTGGGGGCCTGGGGGTGGGGTGGCACGCACATTTTTGGTACGCTTCAGCGAATGCAGGCCCCAAATGAGCCAGAAATTCGAGTGGATGATGACGGGAGCAGCGGGCGGGACACCCGGCGGCGGCTAAAATGTTTTTATGCGGTTCGCTTAATGTGTTTTTGGCCATAAACCAACTGACAACTGGCAAACTGGCTAAAAATGCACGGCTCCAGCGACAGGAATCCTGCTGCCGCTGCTCCTGGCTATGCTCCTGCTCCTGCTGCTCCTCCCGGTCGTGGCTGCTCCTCCACCCATCAGAAATCATTCTCAAAACTTTTGTTTTGGCGTTTATTTGTTTTAGCGGCCGCCTAATTGCATTTTCAACATTCTGCACTCTCTGATTTCTGTACCCGCCCCTCCTCCTCCCTCTGTAGATTGTAATTGAAATCGCACTCGGGGTGCGGCGGCCTCATTGTCCGTGACAAGTTCATTTAGGCGAGGCACTTCCTCCTCTTCTCCGCCCACAGCTCCTGCTACGCTGACAGCCCCGAAGAAAAACGTTTGCGTGAGAAAATATTGCATTGGGAAATGGCGGAAAAATCGTAATTGCAGGCAAAGCCACACTCGAGGGGAAAGAGGGAGACCTCTGTCTCTAGTTTGCTGCTTGTTTTTTTTTTTTGTCACCGCTTCTGCATTGGTAACCGCACTTTAATTATATTATTACTCGCACACACACACATCGAATAATGATTGGCAATTCAATTTGCTTTTGCGGCTACTTAGACGCGGATTTGGCATTCTTTTTGGGGACCGCAAGCAAATCCCAAAGACCAGAGCTATGCCATGAGATCTACTATTCCTTTATGCTGTGTACAGAATCAGAAGTATCGAAGTAGTCATTGGGTTTGCCAGCTGTAGTCGAAGTAGACTAGGAATTTTCATTCTCCATTCCCTCAAACAAAAGCTAGCAAACAAATCGAACTAAAGTAAAAATTTAAAAACAGAAGAGAAAACATTTTTTTTAAAATGGCGAAAACAGCAAAAGCCCTGCGTTATGTGCGCGACATCTACAACAACGAGTTCCTTTGGAATCTGGGCAAGAGCTTCGCTTTCTTCTTTACGGGTGTCCTTGTGTCCAAGAAGTTTGTGGGACTGGAGCTGATGCGCGGCGGGGGACCTGCATAGATGCACATGCAAACAAAAAAATGTCGGCCGTGCTGCACATTAGCCAGCTCAAAATTAACCATTTCAAATGACGAATAAAGCGACTTGAACAAATAAAAAAAAACATCATGGTATTACAGAATGTTTTCCCACGTAAAAAATTGACTTGGCACCGCTGTGGGATTATAGAATACAATTAATCAGCACTGCACTCTTTATCTAATACGTTTATTCCTCTTTTGCTGATCAAACTGATTGTCCTGCTCTAACAGGCAGCGTAGGTCGAGAAGGTGCGGTCGTCCGCTGTGTTGAGGACCATCCACTCTCTCTCGGCTCTCAGAGAAAGAGATAGCAAACTTACGTTCTGCACGTTTGGATGCGTACGACGAACGGATGGTCCTCGAAAGAGAGCACATGTGTCGACGACATCACCTTATTACTAAATTAATCTTGCGCGAGACCATGGTGAAATTATTATAAAGGTGGCGTTTTCGGCTGTGTTGAGGACGTTATTTTTTCAATTCGTTCTCTCTGCTCTCAGAGAGGCAAGCGCTAGAAAGAGATGGCAAGCGTTTTTCGCTCTTCACTCTTCGTTTGTTATTGTTTCAGCTGGCAGAAAACTTTTCTGCTAATAAATAAAAATAAATATAAGCAAATTATAATATTTTAATTCATAATTAAAGAATTTTGTTTGAGAAATTAAATAAGTATAATAGGGCGAAATTCAAATACATATATATATAGGTACATACAGTGGTGCTCATAGACTTAAGCCACTGCCACTACCATAAACTGTTTTCTTAATAACTTTTTTGAACATATTTATTTCGGCCTGAAATTTTTACATTTTGCAACACTGTTATTTAAGCAGTTGATCACAGTAAAAAATGACAAGTAGGAATTCGGGGGTTCCCAAAAAATTGACTAAATGTCAAAAAGGAGTATTGCGCTCTGCTCATATACTTAAGCCACCTTGAGCTAAAATCGTCAAAATTGTGTTTTTTCCGGGAAAGTTGTGCTGGTTATTTTCTAAACTAAAATATTGAATACTAAATACGTTTCCCAAAACAATTTGACCGCTATGGCTAAAAATAAAAATACAAATCCGGCAGAAAGAAAGCTAATATGGGAATATTACGAAAAAAACACAAGTATTCTACAAATTTGTAAGACTTTACATTTTTCGCGTGGCAAAGTCAGAAATGCCATTGCATTTTATAAGAAACATGGAACCTGGGAAAATATTCCACGTGAAAAGCCCAGAAAAACCACTTTAAACGACGATAGACGGATTGCCAAAATCAGTAAAGCCGATCCGTTCTTGACTTCGACGCAAATCAGAGGTCAAATGGTGGCAGATTATGGCGTGAATGTGTCAGCTCAGACCATAAGAAGACGGCTAAATGAATTCGGGTTATATGGACGCATTGCCCAAAAAAAACCATTGCTGTCTATTAAAAATGTTAAAAAGCGCCTTCAATTCGCCACAGAGCATATTCAAAAAGGTCCCAATTTTTGGAACATGGTTGTTTGGAGCGACGAATCCAAGTTTAATGTCTTTGGGAGTGATGGTAAACCATATGTACGACGTCCTCCAAACAAACAATTGGACCCCAAATACACGAAGAAGACCGTTAAACATGGTGGCGCTTCGATTATGGTCTGGGGCTGTTTCACCGCATCGGGCGTAGGTCCCCTAGTGAAGATAGAAGGCATTATGAACGGCGAAATGTACAGGGACATCCTTATTAACAATTTATCTGGAGAATATGCCGATAATTTGCCACTTGCCTGGATATTTCAACAGGACAACGACCCGAAACACACCAGCAAGATAGTCAAGTCGTGGCTTAACCAAGAGGCAATTAATGTTTTGCAATGGCCACCGCAGAGCCCCGACTTGAACCCTATAGAGAACTTGTGGGGAATTCTTAAACAAGTCGTTGGCCAAAAAAAACCAGCAAATAAAAACGATTTGTGGCGAATTTTGCAAGAGGAGTGGAAAAAAATCACCCCTCAACAGTGCGCACGCCTTGTGGATTCAATGCCAAAGCGTTGCTCCGCTGTTCTTAAGCAGAAAGGTCATCCCACTCAATATTAAAGTAAATTTGTTAAAAGTATAAGGAATATTGGGCAAATTTTAACTTTTTAAACCATTTTTTTCCAGGTGGCTTAAGTATGTGAGCAGGACATTTTGGAGATGGTCTCAGATTTTTTAAGTTTTTCGTTGAATATATATTTTTATAACTTGGTTATTCTTCTATTAGAACACTGATATATAGAACTAATGTGACACCAAAAATTGGAGCTGTGAAATAAAAACTTTTCTTAATTTTCGTTTAAATTCTTGGTTGAAGTCTTGTGGCTTAAGTCTATGAGCACCACTGTATAATAGCATATTTTCTTCATTTTTTATACCCGGTACTCGAAGAGTAAAGGGGTATATTAGATTTGTGCAAAAAATTAATGTGTGTAACACCCAGAAGGAAGCGTTTCCGACCCCATAAAGTATATATATTCTTGATCAGCATCAATAGCCGAGTCGATATAGCTATGTCTGTCTGTCCGTCCGTCTGTCCGTCTGTCCGTCTGTCCGTCTTCATTAGCGCCTATAGCTCATAGCCCATAAAAGCTAGAGGAACACTATTTTGTATCCAGACTCCTGTCTTATCGCACTGTTACAAGTGTATTTCAAAATTTCGCCCCGCCCCCTTCCGCCCACTCCAAGGACGAAAATCTGTGGCATGCACAATTTTAAAGATACGAGAAAACTAAAAACGCAGAATCATAGAGAATGAGCATATCTATCAGATTGTAGAATCTGGATCAGATCGGATAATAAATATAGCCACAATGAAGAAAACCATTTCGAAATGCATCGTTCCCTCTCGCTCTCTCTCACACACAGGGGTAGGCGCTATGCCTGATCGAATTTTTTGACGCCTAGTTCTCAGAGACTATAAGAGCTAGAACCACCAAACTTTCTATCCAAGCTCCTGTGATATCAAACCGAGACGAGTTTGTTTTAAAATTTGGCCACGCCCCCTTCCGCCCCCACAAAAGATGAAAATCTACAATTTTGAAGATACGGGAAAACCAAAAACGCAGAATCATAGAAAATTACTATATCTATCAGAGTATTGAATTTGGATCAGATCGGATCATAAATATAGTCAGAAGGAACAAATGAAATTTCAGTGGCCTCCCAAGCGCAGACTGATTCCCTCTCTCTCTCGCACACAGCCGTGTATGTATATGTAGGAAGTAGATAAAAACATGTAGAAATGGCAGATGTAAAAAATTTGTGTTAACCAATATGGAAACATCTAATAGATCAAAATCTCCGAAAAGGTTCGACTTAAATTGTTTTTTTTTGGCTAAAATTTAATATTTTCCTTTTGCGAACATGTAATAAATTACAACAAGCTCACATACATATATACTGACTGAGTACCGGGTATAAAGTAGAGCCGCGGCGCAGACGCGGCTCATAACGTTCCCCCTCGTTTTTTTTCTGTGTACGAGTCCATTCGTAAACAATGAAGAAGAAGAAAACGATAAAATCGTGCGCTACACAAACTCTTTCGACGACGTTCGACAAACGACTGACACAAAATAACGTCCCCGAAAGAGAGCACGTCACCTTATATATAATTTCACCATGCGCGAGACCATCAAGAAATTATACAAGGCGGTGTATTCCGGCAAAGCGTGCTCTCTTTTCAGGGCTTCTTTTCCGCGTTCTTCTCTATCGCATCAAACACGACGTCGAAAGTGCTATCATCAGTGCTGGAAGCGTTGGCGGAGAGAGCGGTTCGGCATAAAGCTGGCTTATAAAGCCTGAAGGGCAGACTGGGATAGCTGATTCCCGGATAGAGATGGCAGTCTTATGGTGTCTTGCACCATGTGAAAGATCATTCCCTAAATACTTAATTAGTATCCCGACTTGTGTTTAAACTGTTGCAGTAGGATGTTTTCACTTATGAAGGACCTGTACAGGCTCTTCATTCCATAGAAACATTCCATTAGACAGAGGTGCCTTTTAAACTTTTTAAACTTTCTCTTTCTCCGCTTCAGAGGAAGATTAGACTGAAAAAGTCAGGATTAAGGAAGGGTTGAGGGTAATATATGCACCCAATAGATCTCTAAATGTATGTTGGAAATGCCTCATTTTGAACGTGGGAAATGGTATTATAATATGTGTATTTGAGAGAGAATGGCAACGTTATTGAAAGGATTTATCCAAACCAAAACTATCTGCAACCAAAGACCAAGAGGCAGCTGCAATAAGCTCTAGTCATGGCTGGAACTGTGCAACACAGGAAGAGGCATCATAAATCCGACACGTTGCCCCAAAATTAATTCCGTACGAGCTACTCGGGAGGGAGACGCCTCCCGAAAACTGAAACTGGCCGCAGCAGCAGCAGCATCCACAGATGGCAGATGAGCCATCACAAAACATTTTAGTGCCCGCTGGCACACGAGACCATGGTCCAAGTCCAGGTCCCGGTCCACACAGTCCGTGCCACAGACAACTTATATTAATTAATGCAAAATTGCATTACGGATATGCATACGCATACGCATACGGATGCGGATACGGACAGCTGCACAGGTGCACAGGTCTTCCCCGGGGAGCCCAGAGATTGGAGTCGGAGTCGGAGTAGCAGCCGCAGCAGAAACACATCAAAAAGAGTCGTAAAATGAAAACATATTGACAATAAAGAAAAACGACAACCGAAGAAGAAGAAGTTTAAGCAGAATTAGGAGCGGAGAGCTCTGGCGGCTAACAATTTCGATAGATACAAAATAAAGGCAAAACTTTGGTTCACTCCCCAGTGGGTGGGACACTGTATCGCACATGTCACAGGCAAAGTGCCTGCAACAAGAGCTGCCATGCATCCCAGCTCCAAGTTGCCACTTAAGCCCCGGCCAGCCACGCCCCCGCCCCCGACAAGGCTTCATGCTCCATGCAAGGCAAATTATCTGCCCCACAGCTCTGATTTGGCCCCGTACTTTCGGACACTTATTGTGCGACTGTCGTCGTTGTCTCCACAGTCGTGGCCTGACTCTCAAAGACTGGAGAGATTGTTGCTGGTCACCATGGCAGCCTCAGCCTCAGCCACAGTAGGCAGCTTGCAGCTTGCAGCTTGCAACACATGCAACACAGGCAGTGGACTGGCAGGACTTGAATTAAAGGAGAGAGAAATCAAATTTGAACTCATATTCCGCTCCATTTGGGTCTCGTGTACTTTGCTAGAAATATTTTCACAAAATGTTGTCAAATATTTCCAGTCAAAAGATTAATATCCCACCTTTGCGGCCAGCACTTTTTGATATGTGAGGTGTTTAAAGAACCTTTTTGGGATAGGACTGGCTTCACTTGCGACTTTCTAGAAGGTACAGCGAAATAATTACGAAAATGTTCTAGTTATATTTGTCAGTAATTATTGATTATTGATTGTGTCTTATTACCAATGCCCCAAAGGTATAGCATAGAAAATGTTATTTTATTCTTGTATTAGAGCTAAGGTTTACCCAACCATTCAATTATTTAATATAAATCGGAATCATTCCCCGGGACTGTGTGGCTTTTTTCTCTTTGGATTGTCAGTGGAGTCCCCCCCCCCCCCCCCCCCCCCTGGGCCTATGCCTTTGCCGATATTTTGCTGGCGTCGTGCCTCACTAAGCACAGCCCCAAACGCCATCGGAGGAGTGTGGCAGACAATGCACACGATAAACCACGACGATATGCTGCACACACACAGACAGAGAGAGAAAGATGCAAGAAAAATTTGCTGGAAAATTTACCTAATGCTATTTTATAATAGGCTTCTTCTTTCCCCCTCTTACGGTTGCGGGTTATGACAGCAACCCGCCAGAGTGCTGTGTGTGGTTAGGCTTGGTTGGATCTGGGTCTGGGGCCTCTTAATTGTGGGGGGGGGGGCCTGTGCATCGATTGCACAATTTGGAATGGATTGCATCGGCACGAGTAAAAGTCAAAGGCAACGAGAGAGTGGATTAGTTTGCTGTACTATTTTAGGTTGTTTCATTAACAGATATCACATTTTGGCGGAGGATATAGGGATACATATTTCATTCAGTTGATAAATTTGGAAGCTTTACTGTCTGATGGCCAGATAATCGGATACCAAAGAATTTCTGTGCTAACTCTATTTATCGAATACACTATTGATCTGTGAAATCGACACGTGCACGCGGGCACAGCCTAGTCCGCCGTCTCCGGCTGATCGATGCTGCGCAGCCAAGAGCACTTGAGAATCTCGCGCAGGTTCCAGCGGGCAGCCGACTCCGGCTCCAGCAGAACGGAGACCGTGGCCTTGGCGGGGGCCGTGATGCTGTCCTGCAGCTTGCGACGGAAGGCGAACTTGCGGTTGCGCTGGTCCTCCAGCAGCTTGGTCAGGTTGCTGTCGTCGAAGGGCATCTTGGCGTTCATCATGATGAACAGGATGACGCCCAGGGACCAGGCGTCGGCCAGCTTCGGATCGTACGGCCGTCCGGAGACCACCTCGGGCGCGGCATAGGCAGCCGAACCGCAGTACGTGTCCGACTTCATCTCGACGCCGCCGTCGTCGCGGCAGTAGCGGGCGAAGCCGAAGTCGGCCAGCTTGATGTTGAGGCGCTTCGACAGCAGGATGTTCTCGCACTTGAGGTCGCGATGGGCGATGTCGATGCTGTGCAGATACCGCAGGGCCTTGGCCATCTGCAGGAACCAGATCTTCGACTGCTTCTCGTCGATGGGGCCCATCTTCTTGATGTGCGACAGCAGGTCCCCGTTCTCGGCGAAACGCATGAAGATGAAGATCTTCGGGCCACGCTGCAGGATGCTGTGGATCTGGATGATGTTCGGGTGGTCGATCTTCGTGAGGATGTCCAGCTCGCGCGGAAAGAACTTGTTCACAAAGTCCGTGGGCGCCCGGGCCTTGTCGATGATCTTGCAGGCCAGATGGACACCGTGCCCGGACTCGTCCGAGTAGCCCGCGGTGATGACAGTGGCATAGGAGCCCTCGCCGATCTTGTGGCCCACGTTGTAGCCGCGCTGGGCCAGGGCATCGACGTCCGAGGACCGGGTGCTCAGCTGACGTCCGCTCGAGCTGGTATTGAATTTAGACATGATGGTTTCTTCTTCTTAACGTGACACCGATTCCAGGGAGGGGAAGGGGAAGGGGTATAGGTCTGTGCGGGCGTGTCGTTTGGTTTTTTTCCCCCAACTGTCGGACGGGAAAGCGGGAAAACGGTTAGCCGGGGTATTCGGGGCATTCGGTATTCAAGGGCAATGGACTAGGCTATATTTACCGTGACGTTGGGTTGATTTCACAAATTTTTTAATTTGAATGGGTGTAGTTAATTGAGCTGACGAAATACTTTTCCTACTATTCGAGTCCAGAAATTTTGACAAAATAACAAACGTATGAGGTGTGTAGGCGTTTGAGACGAACACAAAAAGAAAACGGAACAAAAAAGTCGCTCAAACAAAACGGTGACAACAATGAATTTGGACAGATCCAGACACGATTACTGATTTATCGAAAACCAAACTAAACTACACCTTTTCCTCACAGCCTTCCTAATGGGAGAGTGTTTCGAAATGAATTCAAGTCCATCAGTAGGCCTTGAGGGGCTGTCGAATGTTTGAACCATTTACGCTGCACTCGCCTGGATCCGCCGAGACACTTGCATGGGGACTCACTTCCTCCAATAATCTGACAGATATTTACACTATTTCTTTTTAAATATACCAGGGGCCAAGCCCCCTACGCCCAGCAATAAACAAAGTACCCTCGATGGACTGCGATTATCAAGAATTTACGTGCAGAAACTTTTGAGAATTGGAACATTACACGGATGGGAGTTTCAAAAGCAACAACAAAAATACCCTCGATACACTGAAATTTTTAAAGATTTAACGTCCAGAGAACTAAAACGACGACTTAAAAATATTTTATTTAACAGAGAGAAAAGACAAATCGAAAGTTTTAAGTTTGTGTTCTTCATTGTATAAATATAAAATAATTTCCTTTTAAATTTTAGTAGGAATTTTCCTTTTTTTTAGGATCAAATTAAGGGAAAAAAAATATATATATATCTAAAATTCTGTTGCGAAAATTAAGATTTTTTTTGCATAATAAATTCCCTAATATATTGCAATAAAAGTAAAGCTCTCCAAGAAGCAATAATGAATGGTACTAAAAGTTGAATCCTTTCCTTTACAGCTGCCTGCCTTGTGCCGTTTAACCAAGCGGCAAGTCCTGCAGGTCCTGCAGGTCCCACACCAGACAATGGCAAGAGGAACAGTCGAGCCAACAGCAGCGACCTCCTGGGTGACTCGCAGCTGAGCGCCTCGGAGCGCAGTCGTCGCCTGATACCCTACATGGCCTTCTATCTGCCGGCACCGGAGCTGCCCATCAATCAGCAGTATGCCGCCAAGCATTCGGCGTCCGCTGGCGGGGCACAGCTGCAGGCGCCCTCAGCTGGACGTATACCCGTGCCGCTGGCCTACATGCCACAGCAGCAGCAGCAGAAGCAGCATCTGCACCAGCACCAGCCTCATCCCCACCATCATCACCATGCGGCGCACTATCAGTCGGGTGCAGGCGAAGTGTATCATTCCCTGGCCATAGGCAGCCATCAGCATCCGCATCCGCACCCACATCCACAGCCGCATCCTTATCCGCCACCTGGCCAGGGAAAGGAGAAACCGCTGACGGATTCGGGCGCCACTTTTATAGCCTACAAGCCATTGAACCCGACGCACAAGGCAAGTGGCAGACAGCTCGTTGTCTGTTGATTATATACGTATTTGATTCCATAGAGCATAAATAAGCACAAATAATCATCAAATTCATAATTTACACTCGCACACAGCACAAGACGGTGCAGCATTTTCCGCCATTGCCCGCACAGAAGGAGCAACAGCAGCAACAGCAGCAGCAACAGCAGCAGCCGTATCCGCCACAGTACGAGCTGGTATCGCCTCCTGGTTTGGTGGCGTCGTCGCAGCCGTACCATCATCGACAGCGAGCCAAACAATCAAAAATCAATTTAACACCGTTTACAGCGCAGAACACATTGCCGGGACAGTTTGTACCCATTATTTATACGCCAGTGGGCCCCAACAACAACAACAATGAGCAGCAGCAGCAGCAACAGCAGCATAATGGCAATACCATCAATTACAACAACAACAAGCCAGAAATTGTCTTCGAAGAAGCAGCGCCACATAAAAACTCCCATCAAACACAAATCGTTGAGGATTATGCAGCAGCTGGAGTTGCCTCAGCGGAGCAGCAATCTTCCGAGGAGCAGCAGCAGCAGCAGCAGCAACAACACGAAGAGCCACTGGAGCAGCAGCAGCAGCAGCCACAGCCAACACCAAGGTAAGATTTATTAGTCAAAGAGTCGCCGTTCTCCGTGTGAAAGTCGGGGCAAAATGTAAGTCACAGCATAGCTTGCCTCCACTCCCCCCCCCCATTTACCACACAGCTTTTGCTTGCCAGCATATCTCATTCGTGTGGACTCTGTTCTCACAGCCACGCCCTCAAGGCCCCGCCCCACACACAACTATCTCGTGATCCATGTTCATCATCAGCTCCGCTCCGCTCCGATCCGCTTCGAGCTGCTGTTCGGATTGCAATTGCATGTAGAATACCAATTAAGAGTGTTGCCATTTTCGGGGGGCCCATAACCGAATCATGTCAATGGAAGCACTCCGCACAGTCGTAACGCACTGCAGATACCCTAACAGCTTTGGTTCACTTTATTTAACCATTACCCAACAATATGCTCTCCACTCGATGCACTTTCCACTCTTTCAACTGCCCTGAAGGAGGCGGAGAACATCTCGGACATCGGCAGCACCGGCAGTAGCGGCAGCAGCATTATTGTGGCCGCAACAGACGAGACGTTGCATGTGCAATGCCCTTGGGCGGAAAAATCAATTGCATTAAATGCAATGACTCAATCCACAAGCAGTCTCCGTCTACGTCTCCGTTCCCTCTCCATCACATCTTCGTGTGAGCCACGACGAAAATGTCGCAAGATCGGGGGCCCCAATTGCAGTTCGATGTACCGCATGTGGCGGTTGCCCAAGGGCAACAGGGGGGGCATAGTGCCATTGTCCGATGCCTTATGTTCTTGTAGTAATTGTCAAATGGCAAATTCATGTCATAAGTAGCCGCCGGGCACGGCTCAAAAATCTGTCAGCCACAAAACGTAGGAGCGGGAACGGGGAAATGAATGAAACATTCTTACAGCCACCCACCCAATCATCCAACAAATCAACCCACCCAACCAACCCACCCAACTACCACAACGACATCACTCAAACCCAACCACAACGCTTTGCATGACCCATCCACAGCATTGGCTATAGTGTCTACAGCGAGCCAGCATCCGCATCCACCGCTGACGCCTCTGGCGCCGACACTGGGCCAGGGCCAGGCACAGGGACATCCTCATTACCCGCCTCGAAAACCGCACTGATAATCCATCAAAAATCGCCGGCATTCGGGCATGTGAGCAAGTACGAGAGTTACTTCAACATGGCCCCACCGCCCTCGACCGGTGGCAGCAGCCATCATCCGAATCTGAATCCGAATCATCAGCATCACCATCAGAGTCAGGGGCACATGACGCCCCAGGAGAAGTATGTGCTTTACTTACAACAACGCATGAAACACCAGAAACATCAGCAACACCAACAACAGCTGCAGCAACAGCAGCAGCAGCAACACTACGAGTTCCATCATCCGGCTCGGCCAGCGCAAAGCAATACATTAGCTGGGAAACCACACCCACCACCTCCACAACACCCTCCTCATCTGCATCCCAATCAGCCATCCCACACACAGATCCAGACCCAGACCCAGTCTCAGGCCCAGAGCCACCATCCGCACAAGTACGATGCGCTGTACGTGCGTCCGGATCCGACCGCTGGTCAACAGGTGCTGCACATTCCACTGCACGCCCTCTTGGCCCATGTAAACGAGCAGTCGCAGTCGCTGTCGGAGTCGCAGGCCCAGCCGCCGCGCCACGAGTTCGTTAAGGAAGCGCCGCTCGGGTAAGTGTCAACATTTTCGGAACAGAGAGGCAAACAAATAATTATAGGCAATAGTGGAAATGGTAGATCAATTTTTTCGATGAATTCTTAGGAGTACTGATGTTTTCTTCTTCAAAGAATTTGTAAATATCATTGTAATTTCTTAGAGATAGGAGGTCTGCCCTGTTCTTTTGGGCTTGGAACAATTAAAAATTAGATGCAAGCTGCATCACATCCCTGCATGAATCCACAGTATTCATAAAATCACAGCTACCGTTCGTTCGATCATTACGAATCCTGCCCTCAGTCAGATTCGAATCACCCCGAATCAACGAACCCGAATCCGAGCACTGCGGATTTATATTACTGCCACGTTCAGACCGCTCAAAGTTTAAAATTGCATAGAATTTTATTTACTTTTAGATAAAAACATTTGTTCTTATGATTTCAAATAGTGGAAGAAAAAGGGATCCTCCCACGGAAGCACAGAACATTTCCATCTACTTCTGAACATTTCAAATCCATAATAACATTCCCATCATTTGAATATTTTTTTCAATATATCGTAAAACACTCGTTGCAGTGATATTGGAGTACTTAGATATTGGATAGCTATAGCAGAAACACGATTATACTCGCGGCACACGTGGCGCGACAGTATGATACCCATTTCTATATCCATAGGTGCCATATAACCAATATAACGGGAAGAGCCAAGAGTTACACAACACTTACAACAGTTTCAAAGAGCCATTAACATTTTTGTTTTAATATGAAGGCATTTCATTAGAATGGCGCATATAAATTTGATTTTCAATTATAAATAATTAAATGTTTATATGAAATAATATGACGCCGAAAGAGCCACAGATTGCAGAAGCTTGATCTGTGTAGGGCTCAAACCGCGTTTCATAGTGTTTGAAAACAGGTCTTCAAATAGGGAAATGAGTAAATTCTATTGGAGCGTGTTACCTTTAGATGAACTGAGGTATCTATATACAAATACTATATACTGCATGGTTGGTGCTATAATAATGATCCGATGATCGCTTAACACATCAACCGCTGATCGAAATCCATAAATTACATGTCATATCACAGATCCAATTCACTTTACTAACTGCTAACATAAAATGGTTTGATTAAGATAAATTCCCCACAAATCATAAAACGATTCGATTGTTCCTTAGCTCCCCAGCCCCGCCACAATTCATAGACTACCTGATAGACGGACCCAGACAATCTTTGGACGAGGAGCAGCAGCAGCAACAGCACCCACACGAGCCGTCCCAGGTAGCGCCGCCTCATCTGCAGCATGCCTACATCGTGGTGACCACAACGGCGCCGCACACGGAGCACCAACCGGCTGGACCCAATCGCCATCTCCATCCCGACATATCCACGCCTCGGCCGGCGGTGCTCTACAAGCAGCAGCCAACGCTTCGGCTCCAGCCCGTGCACACCTACAAGGCCACCCGGCGACCCATCTACGTGACCACGCCCTCGCCCACGCCCAGTCATACGGTTGAGATTACGCCCAAGTACGTCTATGTGTCCGGCAAAGCCCCCAAGGCGGCGGCACCTCCTCCCCCCAGTGAAGTGGCCAGCAGAGAGCCTTCCACTGTGACGCCCATCAAGCTGAAGCCCGTCTACAAGTACGCCCACGAGCGTCCTCCACTGACGCCAGCTGTTCAGGGAAACCACGCCGTCTATGATGACCAGCTGCCGGACATTCGCACCTCGTCGCTGGCAGAGATCCTGCACAAGCTGCAGGCCAGCAACCACCTGCCACAGACTCTGACGCCGGACAACATCGACAACTCGATCAAGACGCTGATTCGCATCCTCCAGAACCTCAAGCAGACCCAGACCATTGCCACCAATCTGCCGCAGCATCACGAGACCAAGCCCAGCAGCTCTTCCCATGACGACTACGACTACAACACGGACAGCGGAGAGGATCATCAAGCCCCAGCAGCAGGATCCGATAAGGGACCCAGTGAGTGCCTGCGACACAAATTTCATTTCAGAGTTAATCAAAAATGATCCTTCTGTCAGATAAACATCCTGGTCCGAGCACTGGACGTGCTGGCATCGATTATCCCAACTACTCGGTGATACCACAGACCAGCTTCGAGTGCACCAAGCAACGCTACAAGGGATTCTTCGGCGATCCAGAGACCAACTGCCAGGTGTGGCACTACTGCGATCTCAACGGTGGCAAGGCCTCCTTCCTGTGTCCCAATGGAACCATTTTCAGTCAGGTAAAATCTAAATCATACTGGATCAAAGCTTAAGATGGGAATTCCAAGGTGAATTCTGCAATGGGATTGTGTCAGGCATCAAATCAGAAGACCTATCAAAACAGTAAACTCGCTTAGGGAAGAACAAACGAAACTAAACATTGAACAAATAAGAAAGTTCAACGAATGTGGTGATACTCGTATATATGTGGATATATCTGTAGGATAAGGCGTTCCCCTGCTCTTTGAATGCTGATTGGGTAATATCAATATTGGGTATAGAACCCATATAAACAGAATCGAAAAGAGTGCCTTGTTTGGTACCAGGCCCCACCGGTCCTGATCCCTACCCTCAAGTGTGATGCGTTTGAACAATTTCTCATTGATCAACTCCATTCCATCAAATTCTTGAGTTCCTCGAACGATTGGGTCGAGATCTTCTTTATCAACATCTTCAGCATTATCTACAACCTTCCATTTTGTCGAAACTAAAATCTAATCCTAAACGGCGACCCCAATGAGCCACCTCAATTTGAGATCCAGAGCCAAGGAGTTTTCCCCAGTTGCAGTGTGGTTTACTATCTAAATTATCTTCAATTTGTTCTTAACTTTTCGCAACTTTCAGGTGATTTTTGGGTGAAATGCGCCATAGGTTTTGAATAGATATTCCAACGCAAACATAGTCCAACCGCTATTTACTATATAGTACCCCCTTTGAACGATCGTAAATTTACCACCTGTATATCCTCCACAGATTGCTCTCACCTGCGACTGGTGGTTCAATGTGAAGTGCTCGACAACGGCGCAGCTGTATGTGCTGAACGAGCGCCTCTACAAGTACATACTGCCCTTCAATCCGAAATTCCCAGAGGACTACAATGGACCCATAGTGGACAAGTAGGAGACGGTTGCATTTTCAAGATTAAAATAAATTAACTCTTTCTCCCGATTCTTTTTAACAGATATCTGGCCATGAAGTTCCAGGAAATGGAGGATAAGATGCGACAGGAGAAGCAGCGCAAGACCAACCAGCAGGCAGAGAAGCCCGTGGAGGCCCCATCCACCCCTGCAATGCCCAAGAACCACAAGCCGTCACCCAAGCATGGCAGCGGCATCAATGCCCAGGTGTACGAGCAGAGTTCCGAGAGGAATCTGCTGATCGATGACGAGATCGATGACATCTCTGAGCGCGGCTCCTTCGACACCTACGACCAGACGCCCACCACTGCGGTGGCCCCCACCAGCACTCAGGATACGCAGCAATCGTTTGTGCTCAGGCCTATAGTCGTGTCCTCCACGCCGCACCCAGAGGCAGACTTTGAGGTGGAGCCAACGGCCCTGCAGAGCAGCGAGGAGCAGGAGCAGGAGCAGGAGGACAAGCTGCAGAGTCTGCGCGACACAAAGGCGGCGGAGAAGAAGCAGGAGACCACCAGAGTAAGCGTGGAGAAGCTGGAGGTGATTGAGATCAAAACGGACGGCGATACGGGTCAGCTGATGCCCATCAAGGAGCCCAGTGAATGATTATGATGATGATAATGGATGGGACCGGACCGGACACCCGTTGAGAGCGGTGCAAAAGCTTGCCATATTCGTAATGAGAATCGTATATTGTATGTTGTATGTCGTATGTCTTATGTCGGTTGTATGCCTTAAATTATTCTTAGCAAGCAAGTACCTATTGTAAATAGCTAGCCCGTAACGTATGTATGTATGTATGCCACACACTGTATGCACATGGATATGCAGACAGACCTATAGCGATAGTGAAATAAAATCTGACTAGTGTGTACTCACCGCCTGGCCGTTGTGGATGTTGCGTAGCGCTGATTCCAGGGACTGCTTGCAGGCCGGTATCTCGGATGCAACGAAGTTATTCTGTAAGAGAAAATAAGGAGATCAGCAACGGTAAGTGAACAGGTGGCGAATGTGTTGGATGGGGAGCTCACAATAAACGACAGCAGCTGGACCTGGTGTCCCGCGTGACGTCTGTCCACGCACTTGCCGCAGACGGTCGCCTTGCATTGTCGGCAGTAGGTGTTGAAGGGCGTCTGGTGTTCGTTGCAGTTCCTCTGGAAGGGCATGTCGAAGTAGTCATCGCCTACACGCATGCACTTGTGACGTGCGCCTTTGGTCTCTTTCAGGGACTTGAAGGCGTGCGCCTTCAGCACGCGACTGTTGTGGTGCACCGCCTCGTAGCAACCCTTGCAGTACAAGGCGTTGCACTGCTTGCACTCGCGCGTGGCCACGAGGCTGATGCACTCGCAGCACTTCGCCTTCAGCACGGGTACGCTGACTTCGAGGCTTTGGCTTTCAGACACCTGTAGCAGATTAACCGTCGAGGAGCGGCGGATGTTTTCCAGGTCGGCCAGCTCCCCCATCACATGGTAGTCCAGTTGGTACGGCAAGCCGGAGCTGGCCTTAAACTCCTGGGCGTTAATGGTCGGCAGCGCCGGCTTTAAGCAAATGTAGCACTGCGCATCTTTGCTGTTATTTATGTGCTCCGCCAGGCAGTTCTCGCACAGGTTGTGGCCGCAGGGCAACAGAAAGGGACGGTGGTTCTCTGCGAAAGATAAGCAAACAATTTTTAGAAGATCCACAAAGAAAAACAACTCACATGTAACGGTTAATGTGCTGCTGGCTCAGCCTTTTTTCCGTTAACATGGATAATTTGTTGTTTTTTGAGACCCATAGATCTGTTAAACAGTTTTATGCCTTTCCTTAGGGAAATATTTAATATATGAACTAAGAAATTCCATGTTTCTATTGGTACATTTACGGGAAACAGAATTTTTTGCCCACTCAGCAAGCAAATTCCGCGGTTTGTTTTTTTTTTTGGCTTTTTCCTAGCTAGACTGGAAAGAAACATGGACACACACCCATACATAAAATATTGCGCAGCACAAGATTCTTCGAGAACATTCCAATATTCTACGCAACTGTGAAGCGTGCTTCCAGTTTCCACTGGAAATATTAGTGCGTATGCGTGTATGTGCTACTCTACTGACATTAAATGCGTTTTAAGAAAGCATTACATTCCATTAAAACGAGAGTTTTTTTTTCTGCCAGCGATCTCCGTATTTAGCGGTTTTTATTTTGGCTTTTTCTTGGCTAGACTTTTACAACCAAACAAACAGACGCTACACATACATGCAAATGGGCCCCACACACACGCACGCTGATGAAATCCAAGAAGTCTCAGACTTTTGCACTTTCCAATACATTTTATAAGCTATTAGTAGGAGTGCTCTAACTAGTGCAACCCTTACCTTCTCCATTAGTACTCTTGAGGGCATAGTCGCTGCAATTTCTTTTGCTAGTGCGCCACAAATTGGCAATCAAAATACTTCTGCCACAAGACGCTACGCATACATACATGCACATGGGCTCCAAGCCCTGTACACGCATCCACACGCACCCTCATGACACCAAAGAAGTCTCAAACTGTTGCACATTTCAATAACTACTTAATTAGTATAGAAACCAATCGGTTAGTTAGTTTATGGTAGAACCTTACCTTCTCCATTAGTACTTTTAAAGTCATAAGCGGCGTGACATTTTGGGCAGCACAGCAATTTCTTCAGCTCGCCGGCCACAAATAGGCGATCGAAATTCTTCATACCACTTTCGCCGGCAATCATATTGCAAGCAAAACACTAAACGTTTACTCGAGAAGTAGCACTTTAGCTAATTAATTATATTTCAATCAAAGTTTGCGCTAAGCCGCGATATTCTTAGGAGTATCACCAAAACGACGAGAAGAAGAAGAGGGCGGCGTAAAAATTGGCGAAATAACCGCACTTTGAGAGATGGTAAAATATATTGATATCGGTGTATCGATATATTTTTTCAGTGATATTTTTCGTATTGGCGATATATGGCCATTCTGATTATAATGATATTATTTGAACATTATCTTTTCTGTTCTTCTGCTGTTGAAGCTGGACTAGCTGCAAAAATAGAGATACCCTTATGCAAAAGGCATGCAGTAAGAGCGAGAGAGATATATGCGTCCAGCTGCTCTCTTCGCAGCAAATTTGTCAAAGTCTAATGTCATATGGTCATAATAGCCTTTAAACTGCCGTGCGTTTTGCTATCGATATCGACGCAATTAATTAAAATAGGCGCGTAGCTGATTTATGTGTTTAGTGAAAAGAAAATTGAGGAAATATTGGTAATCTACATAATTATGGAACATGGAAAATGAACGAAGAGACCTGATGCTCATATGTATATATTTTTTTTTTTTATGGTTTGTGCAAAACCCATATACCCAGCAGGGTTATGGCCTCAGGATTTCACAAAATTGGTTATCTAATGATTTGGAAATTATCAATATATTTCAACCATATCCTTATTATTCGACCCCAATAATTTAATTTTTGGTTTGATGTGTTATTTTTTTTTGTTTATATTAGTGATGATACTTGCGCTGATAGGCAGGCACCACTAAGCGCCTATATTTAGTTAGGACTAGTGTTAACAGGCTATGTATATGCATTAATTCTTTCGTCAGACAAAAGGACCGTGTTTAAAAGGAATTCGATGCATAAACACAATGCAGCGATGACATAGCATAATTATCATAGTATAATTATTCAACATGAAATTTCTCACATAACAAATGACAATTTCTCGCGTAAATGTAGCTACCCAACTCATGTCTGCTGAAACTGGGGCTCGCGGCGGTTGGAGTTATTCTGGCCGTGCTAGTTGGATTCGTCCAGACTGCGGCGGTTGGAGTCGTTCTGGCCGTCCTGGTTGGAGTCGTCCTGATTGCGGCTGTTGGAACCGACCTGGGTGCGGCTGTTGGAGTCGTTCTGGTCGTCCTGGTTGGAGTCGTCCTGACTGCGGCTGTTGGAGTCGTTCTGGCCGTCCTGGTTGGAGTCGTCCTGATTGCGGCTGTTGGAACCGACCTGGGTGCGGCGGTTGGAGTCGTTCTGGCCGTCTCGGTTGCGGCTGTTGAAACCGATCTGGAAATATTGCATCTGGATGCGGCCGTTGGAGTCGTTCTGGCCGTCCTGGTTGGATTCGTCCGGATTGCGATGGGTGGAACCGACCTGGGTGCGGCGGTTGAAGTTGTTCTGGCCGTCCAGGCCGTCCTGGTAGTAGTCGTACAGACTGCGGCGGTTGAAACCGAACTGGGGGCGACGGCGCCCGTAGATGTCGCGGCTGGAGGGCTCGTCCTCATTGCGTTGGTTGTGGCGGAAGGGCGCGCAGATCAGGATTCGGGAGTCGTCGTCCATGTGCAGGTTCGCGCGGGCCATTCTTATTAGGTCCGTGTCAGAGATTTCCAGCTCGAAGCGACACAAGGGACACGAGTTGGACTGCAGGTGGAAGATCGGATAATTACTATTCCGCTATTGCACACCACACACGTGCAATTAATTACCTCCTTTAGCCACGGGATGAGGCACTTCTCGTGGAATTCGTGCATGCACGGCATGGTTTTCAGTAAATCACCAGCCTTGACCGACTCCATGCACACGGAGCACTTCTTATCGCCACCCACCACCTCGGATTCGCCAACCTTGCGATATGGTAGCGAAGCAATGAGGTCCTGGGTGGCCCGCGGGATCCCAATCTCCATGTCCACATTCATGACGGCCCGCACCAGCAGGCGGTGGTACTGGTCGTCGAAGCGGTCCGTTTCGGAGCGGCCGCGGAACAATTCATCACCGGAATCAGACATGACTGCTCGTGTTTTTTGGTAAAATATGTTTAACGATTCACAAAAATTACGTTAATGATTTTCCGGATGCCTGTCGTCCTGCCAAAATAGTGTGACACTTTAGTGGAAGGTTTCTTTGTGCCTAAAGCCTAGTACACAGATCCGAAAAAACGGCTAGCGAACACAATCAGGGTTGATATTCGTATGAAACCGATAAAAACATTTTTCTTGGCAAATGGTAGTACTCGGATCGACAAACAAACATGCCTATATATATATACTGGAAAAATATTGGGGTATTTTTTCAGACCGCTTGATTTTTAGTCGAATTGTAATTAAACTGCGCTTGTGTGCGTGCATATGTGCGAGTATGAAAACAAAACAATGCCATGTAGTGCAAAAAACTAAACCAAACAAGCGATTAGGAGAAAATTAGGGCATAAATAGTTGTTTGTTCCGCAATAAATGATTTATCCGATATTGCGGTACTTTATCAGTGTATTGTCGTCTTCCAGCGCCACAGCGCCTACAAATAATACTTGCTTTAATACAAAATTTGAATTTTTAACTGATTTTATTTGTATACAGTGTTACCGCAGGGCAGGCACACCTGGTCACACTCGGTCGCTAGTATTTTTATATTGCACATTCTGCCAGAAGAACAGAACTTTTGCTGGTCTGAGTACTAGCACTAACCATATAATATATATTGTATGGTTAGTGGTACTAGGCTTTAGCATTCACGACTGCTTTACGAGTGCTGTGCGAGTACTAGATAAATTTCAGGCAAATGTCAGTCGCTGGAAGATTCAACTGAATCCATGTATCCCGTGTTCCCCCATTAAGAATTGAGCCTGTACCATTGCATATGTATCTTTATTATATATGTATATATTCGTAACCAGAATTTCCCCTTAAACCAAATGACAATTTATTTCGTAGATGCAGCGCCAGCCCCACTCGATCTAACCAAACATGGAATTCATGAGGTTATCGTGGCGCTCACGGCGGTTGGACTCGTCCTGCTTGAAGCGGCGCAGCTCCTCATAGACTGCATCGTCGGTCTCCAGCTCAAAGCGGCACAGGGGACACGAGTTGGCCTGCAGGTGGATCGGTTACTAGAAGTACTGTAATAAATGGCATGCCCAGCAATTACCTTCTTCAGCCACAGCATAACGCACTCCTCGTGGAACTCGTGCTTGCACGGCAGAATCTTGTACACCTCTCCCACCTGGGCCGGCTCCTTGCACACGGCGCACTCCAGATCGCCGCCCAGCTCGGTCTCCAGGACGGTGTGCACAGGCAGCGCAGCAACGGCACGCTTGGAGGCCTCCGGCACCTGGATGTCGATATCGATGCCGTTCATGATGGCCAGCACCTGCAGGCGGCGGTAGTGCTTGACAAAATCGTTGGCCCCCTCCGGACCGGTGGGCTCGTGACCCAGCTCCTCAAAGTAGTCGGACATGGCTGCAAATGTTTTCAGTAAACAATAAAATGGAAGTTGAGCTGTTGACAGAACAATCGTAGATGTATGGAAACGTTTCAGGGAACCAAATGCAATATTTATTTAAAATTTCTCGTATACAATGGGATATCCCAAATCCAGTCGATCAAAGGGCCCTTTGCATTTAAAATGTTTAATTTTAGATTTAGTTTGGTTTTCTAGAGCTAGATTTACTCTCGCTTTCACAATTTAAAATTTAATAAGTCTAAAGTTACAGGCATATACTGGCTTCTTGTTAGATTCCACACAATTTCTGGACTATCATAGATACGATACATTTAAGATGCTTCGAGAGCTGCTCAGGATGTGAGGAACAATGCGATTGAAGGTTCAGAAAGATACAAAATAAGAGCAGGAAACATTCTGTGGGGGGAGGGGGGGTATGTGTCGTGATTTTCCAATCAAGGATATACGAACCAATTTCCAATCGATTGAATTGAAGAGGGGGACCAATGAAAACACAAAATGAAATTCCTTTTTCGTTTCTTGTTTTTGTTTTTTTTTTGTGATTTTCTCTTTACTAAATGATGTTTTTAATAATATTCAGTGTTCTAAAGTTACGGGTAGTTTACGGTACTTCATCGTAGTTACAGAGCTTGAATTATTTAAAGTATGTATTACTCTTTAGACTAAGGATAGACTATAGACTGGCCGCCACAACTGTACTGTGCCTTGCCTGATGGTGCCTGTTTGGGGCGCCTTACTGGTTGTTTCTCTTAGAGTGTAGTGTTGCATCTGTTGCAGGCTTATCGACTAAAGGTGCTTGCAGGATTCGTAGAGTAGAGTACGAGCGTAAACGCCAAGAGTGAATGGAGTAAAATAGTGGTGGGGGGGGCGGTAGGAGAGTAAAACAAAACAAGACTTAGGCGCTAGGCTTTACAAATTAGTGTTTACGATTGCTAGAGAATAAATTAGAGGCGCCTGGTGGTGGTGGTGGTGGGTGGGGGTAGGGGTTGGGTCGGGCATCGGGCTAATCGAAAAACAGATTTATATACAGAGCGGGCCAGGGTGGGGCGGGGGCGGGGCGTGGGCGGTAGGGAGGGAGGGCGCGCTACTTAAAGACGAACGAAACGAAAACGAATAAGTACACGGTTCTTGAATTATTTGAGCTACTTTAGCAGAAAGGGTAAGGATAGCTATAGGGACGTGGGGGATTACACATGGAGTAATTACAATGCGCATTAGATATACATATATGTATATATATCCATATATAGAAGAGGAGCTGGAGGGGAGGGGGCATATATAGCGAAGATACATATGTGTATACATCGATAATTTCTATAGTAAACGATCGGCTCGCGTTAACATCTATCACTAGCATGTACAGTTAGTTCTAGTCTAGTGCTAAAAGCAGCAACGGTCCTGTTCCGGTCCCGGTCCAGGTCCAGGTCCCGGTCCACTCCTGGGAGGCCCTTGCCTCTGGCCTTGCGTATCAGACTGGCGCTTGTGTGGCGAGGATTGTGTGTGGTTGAGGGATGGAGCGAGCGAGCGAGCGAGCGGGCGGGCTGGGGTAGAGCTTCATCTAAGGCACTGGGCCGCCGGACAGCCCGTGCGAATCCTCGTCCTAGTCCGTGATCGATATCTGCGCATAGCCCACCAGCGAACGCTCGTCGGGCACCTCGCCGGGCTGGACGCCCGAGCTCAGCTGGAACGTGATCGTCTTCATGGTGGCGCACTGGGCTATCAGCTGGTCCAGGTGCTGGGCCATCGGCTGTGTGTCCAGGGCGTCCACGAGGCCAGCATCCACCAGCTCGGTGGCAATGCCCTCGGCCGTGTCCTTGCCCACCATGAACTCGAAGCGAATGTCGTGCAGTTCGCGGCGCAGATTGCGCATCCGCAGCACCAGATTGACGGGTGGTGCCTCCTCGCCCCCCCGTTCTTCGCTGGGCAGGGGCATCTGGGCCAGGCCCGCGGTCACCTCCTGGGTGCTGGCGGCGGCGGCTGCGACAGCGGCATTCAATGCCCCTGCTGCGGCCGTTCCAGGCGTGACTGTGGCCGAGGAGACGCTGTGCGTGATCTCGGGCGAGGGATCCTCTCGATCGCTGTCCGAGGAGTCGGCTCGCTCCAGCCGGTTCATGGGCCGATCCTCCGAATCCGAGTCCGAGGAGGGATGCTTGCGTCCGCCGCTGCTACCGCCGTTGTCCTCCTCCTCGCTGGACCACACCCACTCACCGGTGACGGTGCGATGCAGGCGACCGGAGGCTCCCGGCTGCCTCTTGGCGGCCTTGTGCACCCGCGTCTCCATGCTGGGGCCGGACTGGAGCAGCGTCTGGGTGAGGTACTTGCGGTCCTTGGCCTTCTTGAAGAAGGCGTGCTTCAGGAGCTCGCTGGCAGTGGGCCGTTTCGAGGGCTCCTTCTGGAGGCACTCGACGATCATCTTGCGGAATGTCTTGCCATAGGCCTTGTACTGGTCCTTGTCATCGGCGCCCGTGTCCAGGGTGGGCGGGTCGTTCTGCAGCGTCAGCATGAGCACCTTCATCGGCGGATACTTGTGGTACGGCGCCGTTCCGGTGGCCATCTCAATGGCCGTGATCCCGAACGACCAGATGTCCGCCTTGAAGTCGTAGCCGTGGTCCTGCTCCATCACCTCCGGGGCCATCCAGCAGGGGGTGCCCACGAAGGTGTGCCGCACTTTCTGGCGCGACAGATCCCGGCCCGTGGCCAGCCAGGCGCTCACACCGAAATCGGCTATCTGGATGGTGCCGTCGTCGCCGATCAGGATGTTGCCCGCCTTGATGTCGCGATGGATCTGGCCGTTGGAGTGGAAATACTCCAGGCCCTTGAGCACCTCCTTCAGTACCGTGGCAATGGTGGCCTCGTCGAAGACGCCCGGCTTGCAGTTGGACGTCCGCATCTTGTGCTTGATGATGTCCAGCAGGGAGCCGCCCTCCAGGAGGCGCAGCACCAGCCACAGCTCCTCGCGCACCACAAACGATGTGTGGTAGGTGACCACGTTCTCGTGGTTGCACGACGACATCGCCTGGATCTCCTTGAGCAGCTCGTCCATTGACGTGTTCCACTTCTCCAGATTGATCCGCTTGATGGCGCACTTCTCGTTCCGCGGTATGCAGTAGGCCCCGTGCACCACCGCGGTCGCTCCCACACCGATCACGTCCCGCAGCTCGTAGTCGTCCTTGGAGTTCGGCCACGGCTGCTTCTCCGGCACATTGGCCGCTCCAGCGGCGGCCACATTGTTGCTGGACAGGGTGGCGGGTATGGAGGTCATGCTCTTGGCGGTGCCGGCGGCGGCGTGCGGTGGTGGTGTCCCTGGACGTCTGCGGGGCTGCTGTGATATTGCCGGTTGGCTCTGGGAGCGCTGCTGCGGTTGCCTGGTTCTGGCTCTGGGTTTGGGCTGCTTGCAGACCACGAAACTGTCTCTCTTTTGGGGAGGTTTCTGCTGGGAGGGGTGGAATTCCTCGTCCTGCTGCCGATAGGTGGATGGATATCCTGCTGCTAGATGCACGCTGAATCGCTTCTCCTCCTGCTGGACGTTGTAGCTGCCCGAATGGGAACTTTCTCTGGCTCCTGGGTCCGGCTCTTCCTCTTCTGGCTGTTCACGCTCCTCCTGGCGCTTCTCCTTCTTGGCAAAGCAACCGAAGATGCGGCTATCTCTGGGATCGTTTGCTCCCGCAGGTGGTTTGCTATCGCCGAAGCTCTGGTTGTTGTTGCTCTGCTGGTGGTTGTTGTTGTTGTTGTTGGCGATGTGCGCAACCTCTGCAATAGAGCAAAGAGTAGATTTGGGGTAAAGTTTGGGCCTTGCCTTTGGTTATCGTCAATGGGTTTCATAAGACAACAGTTCTACAAGATAAACGAGCTCCCATTCCGCAACATTTCTGGGGTAATATGTGAAAATAGAGCGAATCGATAGAAAGAGAAGCCGAAACTGATATTGAAAGTGATTTGGATCGGATGGGGGGGATGGGAAGTATTAGTCGGGGCCTATTCCATGGATGTGTGCCTTAGTCATTATCTAAATGTGGTTAGGGAAAGGTTGAGTCAGAGCATAGTCTATGAGGGGTGCATTAGCCATTTTCCAATAATTGTTCCCCAAAAGGGACTCTATTTTGTACAGCA
The DNA here is from genome assembly GCA_963969585.1 of Drosophila helvetica. NCBI lineage: Eukaryota > Metazoa > Arthropoda > Insecta > Diptera > Drosophilidae > Drosophila > Drosophila helvetica. The sequence continues at coordinate 50,953,706 of OZ018403.1, forward strand.
TTTAAAATTAAATATCCCTATATGCTAATTGATTGTAAATATTTCTAAAATACTTCATACATTTCGAAGTTGACACTTTTCAGAAAAAATTACTTTTTTGTACTCATAATTAAAAAAGATATTAATGCATATCAATAATGTGTTGAAAATGTAATTTTAATTTCATTAATAAACGGTGTTTTTCTTTTCAAATTCAATTTAAAAACGATATGGACTTTTTTGGGAAGATATCAATATTTTTTCTATAATAATTGTTTAGTGTGAAAATCGAGTACGAGTTTCTTTGGATGGGTCGCACGTTTTGGCACAATAAATAACATTTTAACGCCCCACACATGTCCAACTGGCAGCTCCCCTCTACTCCAACCGCCCCCTGTGAACCTCTGTTATGCTAAATTTTTCCACGTTTCGCTGATAAGGTTTCATTTTATGAATAGACGCTGCTGCGATGCAAAACAGCAGTGTGCACAATATTCTGGCCCACGACTGTTTCGCGATCGGTCAACTGTAATCGTGCTCTCTTTTGCTTGCGCTCTCTCTCTCTCTCGATGTCTCTCTTTTGTTCCATGTAGCATAAAAAAGCGTTGTACTCGCGTCCGAATGTGGCGAATGCCGGAGAGCGGGAGGTGAGCGCGGGACCAATGACCGCATTGAGCTATAAATAGCAGCAGCAGCAGCAACAAACAACAACAAAAGTAACGTGTGGAAACCGTAATTAGCTTTCAGCTAAAATGTTTATAATAATGATATTGTTCCACTTAGTCGCTGGAGTGTACTAATGTAATCAAAGATTTGAGATAAGGCCTGCCCCGAAATTGCGATAAAAAACTTGGAAGAAACCCCATAAAATTGTATATATTTCGCAATACCTCGTCATTGGATTTATTTTCACAATAAAATCGTATTCTTTTGCAGTAAATGCTCTTACAAATCTTTCAGATTTCTTCTAATTTTCCCTCTCCCTGTAACCCATAAATACCCCTTTTTATCAATGGGTAGCAAATGACTGCAACTAAAATTCCAAGAAGATATCTATGACAAGGCGAAAAGTGCGATAAAGCCTCCAGTTATCGGACGTGTCATGTGCCGGGGTCTGGGTCCGGGTCCGGGCCTGGCACTTAATTAAAACCGAAATCAGCTAGGCAAACACAACAATTGTTATTATACATAGATACCACACACAAAAGATACATACACACGTACTACATATGTTGTATATATTTTTTTGGGGATTAACTGACTTTCGCCATTTAACACTTTTTTGGGGGAACGAATTCTAATGGGAAACCCAAATAAAATATAATGCGAAGCAGAGGTACGTATAAAAAATGTTTACACAACAAACAAAGCGGCTGAAAAGGAAACGGAGACGAAGAGGATGAAGTGCAGGAAACGCCTCTAAAACCGGCAGAGACCCAACAAAAACAAAACACTTGGCAACAGTCAACAGGGAAAAAGGGAAGAAGGGAGCGCGGAGCGGGACCTGTGGCTGCTAATTTAAGCAGAAAGCAAATACAAATATTTCTAAGTAAAATGCTGCCAAAGAGGCGCCTAGAAAATGTCAAAATAAATCAATATCAAAACCCAAACCAGAAACGAAGGATGGGTCGAAGATTTTGATACCCTAGCAGATCGATGTCATCAGATGTCGATAAAATTTAAGTTTTCTTTAATTCTTTTCAAGAACCACATTTTCCACAAGACCTTGCACCGATATAAACATTCTGTGCGTGGCAATAACTATACCCTCAGCAAGGGTATACTGAGGAAGAGATGGCGCGGGGCCGAAGGAATAGAGAGACTGACGGACCAAAGGAGGATAGTGGAAAGAGAGCACCGGCAAAGAGATTGGGATGGAGAGGGAGCGGGCGAGGTGCAGTCACACGATCATGTGCAAATGATAAGCACAAGTCTGCGTTGTCACACGACCACGTAAAGTGGAAAAAAATTGATTTCGTTTCATCATCACACACAGCCACACGGACACACACACGGACACAAAACTTGCACACACTTGTGGAGAGTTCAATCAATTTTCATTTCTGTCGTTTTATTGATTTCACGCAAAAGAAATCAAAACAATTTACGCAAAATTATGAAGAAACCGTTACATTGTGGTTCGGTGTTCGTTTCCTCCTCGTCTGGTTTCTTGTGCCTCCTTCTCGACGCACGCGCGCGTTTTCTTCGTCTTCTTCGGGTGCGGATGCGGGTGCGGGTGCTGGCGTTTCTTTCGTTCGTTCAGCCGCTCGTTTTACGCGATTTCGACGCGTTTTCATCCAACGCCGCGCAACAAATGAGCTTTTGCTCGAACGCGGCAGCAAAGCTAACGTCCACCAACGTCAGCGACGGCGGCGCGTAACAAGTGCGCCAACGGCCTGATTGGCAGGGGAGGGCCGCCACAGCGGACAGCGGGGCAGACAAGTGGAAACAGCAACAACAGCATTCGTTAGAAAATACAAAAATAAATGTATTGAGCAAATATCAACAGACAGGGGGGGTGTGGGGTTTGCTGTTTGGCATGGCAAAAGAGACGAGCCGAAGAAGAGCGAGAGAGAAACCGAGAGAGAAAACCCAAACGAGTGAGAGCAGAGCGGTGATAGTCCGCACAGTGGGTATAATCATGCTAAATGGTGGGTTTTCTTTTTTCAGTGATTTTAATGATGGGAAATAAATTAATTCTTTGAATTTAATTATTTTAAAAATTGTTTTAAGTTAACTATTTATCCAATTTATAATTAATATATTATGGAATTACGTAATTTTTATTTTAAAAAATTTTAATTTCTTAAGAACTTTTTTGTGCATACAATAAAATGCAAAATTTCCTTTGACATTTTTATGTCACAACATTTGACTTTCATTCCCATTGATCATTTTACCATTTGCAGGGGGTTTTACGAGTGTTTTCTCTTTTCCTTTAGTTATTCTTTCCACTTTTTTTGTGTACTGTACTCAGATTTTATCAGCGCTGACGCGCACGATAAGTGAAAAACGTTTCCAGCAACAACAAACGGGAACAATTAGCAACAATAAAGAGTCAAAAAAAAAAAAGTAGAGCATAGATACAGCCTGACGTATTTTCTATACCGCACCCAGACCTCAAATGGTTTCCAGCCCGAGAGTCCAATCTCCCAGTCCCTTCCACTTGGTTATCTTTCTGTGGGTTGGATAATATACTAATTGTTCCATTCGGGTGGTGGTAGGGTAGGGAGGGTTGTGCTGTGTTGTGTTGTGTTTGGGTGGCGACGAGTGGAGGGAAGCCCGAAAAATACGTTCGTAAAGCCATCATGGAAAATTTGTAAATTGCATTCACAAGCCCGTAGAGAGCAGAGCCAAAGAAAATAGGGAAAGTCAGACACCAGCCATATGGAAATATAAATATCTATCTGTATAATATCGTGCGGCTTTACTGTGCACACATATGTACAAATAATCATATGTACATATATCTTCAGACTGTATTTTATGTATTCTGTTTGTTGAGAAATTATAGGATCAGTAGTCTGCATTGGCCATGGCGTGAAATTCTTTTCTGCTGTGCATGAAAATGCGCCATCGTTGGACCCGAAGACTTATAAAAATAAAATTCGCACACAACACGCAAAGGCAGACAAACACACAAGCACACACACACACACATTTCCAATTTTTTGCGTGGCGTTTCTATTTATAGACAATCTCCCTCCCATCACTGTTTGCATATCATTTCCAATGCAGTTCGGCCATGGCAGAGTATCACAGGGATAGTGGTGTGTGAGGAGAGAGGGGGAGGATCAGACGAAGACCGGCGGGCTTTCAATCAGCGATATATGCGTGAGTATGAAACGGGAAAGGTAGAATTGTGAAGCTTTCCTCGTTTCCAAAAAGTTTACATGCTTTCTCTCTCTCTCTCTGTCGCACTCGCCAATACCAAGGATTAGCTGCGATGACAGCTAACTCTTTTTGACTCGCTCCTTCGAACCTCTCTGAGCGAGTCCCTCTCTCTCTCTTCTAACACGAGTGCAGCAATAGAACGACTAGATAACGGTCAGTAAATGTGACGAGCATCCAACAGAAGAGGTGATCGTACTCTGAGAATTTGTAATGTAATGGAATCGAATGATTTTTGAATTGGCTTTGCCTTGCAAAATCAAAGGTTGACGAAACACATTTTATCGCTTTTTAAACTTGAATAATCTACCAAATTAAGAAGCTGACTCAGATCTACGTGATCCACTTGTCTCAGGGGGTTTTTTGCTATAAAATCCATTAACGGAAACACTTTAGTATCTAAAGCTCTCCACTGTACACTTATTTTATACCTACTTAGAACAACTTGAAAAAGGGACTATATTAGACACTTTAGCAAATTTATTGCCCTTAAATCAGGGAAAATTATACAAAAAATGTCATTTTGGATTCGCATTTACAAATATTCGACAGCCTCATTATTATTTTGTTTAAGCAACATAATGATGTTAGTTAGTACTCGCTCTGCAGTTGGTTGAACTTTTGAATGGCACGGTAGTGGCATACAATATCATAAAATATTAATTGATGACACAATTTACACTGTAATCGGCCGCCAGGAATGAAATATACTCATCACATATGTTTTAATATACTTATAGTTTATCTATTCGACGAGTGCTGGGTCGTGCCAAGTGCCTCAGTGACTGTTTGTTTGGATTATACGAGTATCTCTGGTTTTGGCTGGCTTTCGACTTTTCAGCAGTTTTCGTGTGGAAAATAATTGATTATCTGGCTGTACAAATAGTTTTTCTGCAATTTCTACACAGCTTTCAGCACTGGCACTGATTAATATATTGTGAAAGCGAATTAAGATCTTTAAAATTACATTTTGTATATTTTCCACGATCAATCAAAGATTTCAAGAAATATGTAACTTAAATGCAAGCAGCAGATATTTTTGAATGGGGAGACACTCTGTTCTTTTAAGATTTGGAAAATATGCGAATAATTTTCTATATTTTCGTCGACTTCTAACACGCATTGTACAGACTTTGAAAGTTTTTCAAGAAAATAATATCAAGGCGAGTAAAATCGGGAAGAAGCAAAATATCTTACTTGATCTTTCGAATAAATGTTAAAAATATTAGCAATTACTAATGAAATTTGGAGTATTTATTCTCAAAACTTGGTTAAAAAAGAAAAACTAATTTTAAAATGTAACTTGTTTTATAGAACATTGAAACAAAAACGTACTTTAATCAGAAATATTTTAATCAAAACTAAATAAATTTTGAATTCTATATTTCTTTATGGTTTGCCAAGCTGATTTATTCATAACATTTATTTGAAATATTAAACCGAATGTTGAATATCAATGCACTTTTATTGACATTTTTATCATCGGATAACAACAATAATTTTCAAATTTAATTAGCCTCAGTTGAGGGTATTTATAAATCACCCCTAAACGGTGTCACAACCCCCTACCCCACTGATTCCTGCACCTACAATTTATCCATAACCAGGGGATCATTTATTTGGATATTTGCAGTAGAAATATGTACATATTTCTGGCTTATAAAATGACAAATGCGGGTCATATGAGAAATTTGTATTCGTTTTCGGCGATAACATAAAATTCAAATTAGTTTAGTCACACAATCAAAATTTGCTTTCGGTTTTTTTCCATCAAACACATACACACACGCACACAATCACAAAATGGAAGCTTAAATATAGTGAATTTTCATAAATAAATCAAATGAAATCGCAAACCCACTCTGCTTGAGGCACATAAAATTGAGTAGCTGCATTTTGCCCACACTTTCAAGTTTCAAAATTTAAGTTTTTTTTCACAATTTTTAGTTTGAGATTTCTTTAGACACTTGAGAAGGACACTTGGGAAGAGGCGTCCTGGCCAGAGCGGCGGCTATCAACTGGCGATTGCGATTGATTGAGTGTCGAATGCAATTCAGAATCGCATTGCTCGCGATCGGACGGCGACGGTCGCTCCTCCAGCGCGCAAATCACAATTTCGACTGAACTTCACAAATCGTTGTAATCAAACATTTAAAATGAACAGTTTTTTTCTTTTTTTTTTTTCGTTAAGCAATAAACAACAATAAAAATTAAATGAGCTCTACAAATGGCGGAACACGACGAAAACAGCAACAATAACAGCCATAACGATCCATAGCGTCGAGGCAGACGGTGGCGGTGCCGGTGGCGGTGGCGATCGACGGGAGCGGGACGGAACCTGTGTGCAAAATGTGCGAAATTTTGCCGCCTCCATTGCCGGGCCGAGTTATTTAGTCAGTGGTAGTAATTCCCTGTCTATATCTGTATCTGTATCTGTACCTCTAGCTCTATCTGTAACTGTATCCGTACAGGTTTCGGCGGCTGCTTTATAGCTAAAGCTCGGCTGTCCCACCATTAAGTAATATGAATGAGTGATTGACTTTGATTTCAAATGGAAATTCATTTGGCTTGGGGCTGGGGAATACCTATTTGCATATTTGGGTTCCAGATCCAGTTCAGAAATTTTGGAAAAAAGAATTTAATACTATTTTAATCCAAGAAGATTTATACTCTGAAGTGCCGATAAAAATAAGTTTCCTTTTCGATTTCTTTATTCAATCATCGAAACCCACATACACAAACAAAGTTTCGTCGATGGTTTCGGGGAAGGTGTGACACCGATCTCTTGCTGGGGATTCGAGAGGGAACAATCGCACTGCTGGATGACCCTTTGCTGGGCTGCGAGACATCCTGCAAGACGCTGTCCTGCAAGCCGATGTTTCGGTCGTACAGCTTTTTGAACCACTGAGCAAAATCCAGGTTCTCCCGATGGCCACCCACAATCATCCTGCCTATCTGGATGTCCTTTTCCACGCCCACCTTCTGCAGGGCCCGCTGTAGCATTAGGAAGTTGGCCTGGAAATCAGACTGGAGCCGAGAACCATATTTCACCTTCTTCAGGTTTATAAGGCCCGGACGGAGTTTGTTAAACAGCTGACAGTACTCAGCGCCGGATCCCAAAGCCTCTAGCTCCTTGATCTCGCTGTTCAGGGTACTGTTGATCCACTTTATGATGTCCTTACGCGACAGGTTCTGCGAAGGAGTTGAGTTCCTGGTGTGGTACACGTTCTGCATGGCGACCTCTGCGATCAGCAAATTTGGAAAAACAAAAAGTTTGCAATTGTATGTAGATCTTACAAAATATTTTGTTTTTTTCCCAGTAATTGTATCGGAAATTATCTGACATTTGGAACAATTATTTCCTTTGCTACTTTGATAGATGATAAACTTACTAATTTGTTGGGATATTTCGTAAGTAAAATATCATACAGATTTTATTTATAACTTATTTGTTCACTATGGGTAGGGTTTAACGTATCCATTTTTAAAGTCAATTTCTTGTTGCAACTAGTTCATATCAAATCTATATAGTACCAACATATTGAGTTTGGAATTTGATCCAAATGGAAACAGTGCTGGCACTCGAAAGTTCTATTGGAACTAGTTCGAAAATGAACATAGTTCTTGTATCTCTCAAATCGGATTTTAATTTTTAGTTTAGGAACTTTAGAACTAGCTCAAGTCAGAGCTATGTACATATGGTACTAGTTCTTTTCTCTCAGGAGCCAAACCTTACATTCCTCCCCCTCCCTGGTAAGCCTTAACCCCACCTAATCCCAATTTAAGCCACGTTTTAGTGGCACTGTACTAAAGATTGCGCATTTAACTCATGTTTTTATTATTTCAAAAATTAGAGGAAATTTATTTTTAAATTCTTGTTTATAGTTCAAGTTGCTTTCCTTTTTTTCGTGTGCTTATTTTCGAGGGGGATTCATTGTATCCGAGTCAACAAAATGTGTGAAATTTGTCAGGCTGTGCAAATTGTATCTGTATCTATGTACACACGCGTACATGTACATGTATCTGTATCTGTATGCGTAGGAGGTTACTTTTTTATGCGCACCGGCAACACGAGTCAAGTGATCGAACGCCCTCAAAAATTGTTGACACACAAAAGACCGAAAGCCCCGATTTAATTAGCGCCCAATGTTATATGACACGTGCGTGGGTGGGCCAAAGGTTGAGGGTGTTGTTGCATTGTGTTCCTGGCACCACCGATCGTTCAGTTTCAAGGCATTATCGGCCATCATCAGCCATCATCAGCTTTTGCCAAATTTGTTCGCTTGCGTGACACGTCGGTGACATCAAAATGAGGGACCAAACTTATGAATGAGAACTACAACCAAAAACTAGAACTAAGAACCAACCGAAGCGAGTGTTTCGACGGCAAGATACTTATGGCTTCTTTTTTTATGGCACAATTTCGGAAGAGAAGGTGAACGGTACTGAAGTCAAACTGGAAATCGGAAGAATTACAGCCAAGGAAATGCTCCCAAGCACAAATGGACAGCCATTATCTACAGCCTTGTCGGGAATACATCATACCCTTGTGCACCATTAAATATACACGAATTTCGTGAGGTTGATGAAACCTTATACATTTTGTATAAACAAAATACTCGTACATATATGTATGTATGTGCATTATTTTTTTGAAAAATGCCGCAAATTTGCCATATGCCATATCTCATATGCCAAAATCATAGCTCACATGTTCGGTTCAATTTGCTGGTCAAGATTTCATGGGATCTTTCGCTGTGTCTGTCGCCATCTGTCAAGGCAAGGACGTCTGGGTCTTTTGCACTCGCAAAATGTTTGCAAAATGCAAAAAATACACCATAATAAATAAATCAATATTCTTGAGCGCAATATGTTATACTGGGTTCGAGGGTATCTCAGTTCAATGAGCCACAGAATGCTCCGAACATTTGCAGGAAGTCAATGTTTGTGGAACACACATTTGAGATATGACAAAAATAATAATTATTGTAGATTTTAGTTGAATTTTTAAAAATTTTTAAAGAATTTTCAACGGGGTAGAGGAAAATACAAAAGTTTTTTTAGTTTATTTAAAACATAAGTAGATATTTTAAGTAATCTTTATAACGAATAATAAATTGGTATCGCAGAAATGTAATTAAATATCTATGAAGATTCAACTGTAAATTAGATTTTTATTTAATTTAATTATTTTTAATTATTTGAAATACATTTTTTGTCTTAGAATTTTATTTTAAAAATTATTTAAAATTGATTTGAATGGTAATAATAAAAGATTTATAAGAAAGGTTGGCCTATGCTCCGATTTTTAAGCATTGAACAAGTTATGGTTCAGCCTGTTACTGATTAGCCTCTCTTACAGAGTGGCTTGGCAGCAAATATTGCCTTTTAATGGCTGATTTTAAAATAAAATATGAGTTATATATTGAATTGCAGATTACAAAACGAATATAATCCGTAAAATTCATACATTCCATCTATATAGTTCCATATATGCTTGTGGTATCTCCAATTCCACTTTGAACATGAGAATACCGATGCTCACATCTCAATTATACAATATTTGTTATACAATACAGGTTAACCTTGCCACAAATCACACAGACCAGTGGCACGTATGTACGTACGTACGTCAGTGCTGCCTGCCCCGTCAATATGCAAAATAATCGTTAAGCCCGCGACGCGCGAGAGATGACAATGCCTAAAAATAGCAATCGCAATTGAAATGTCGGTCCATATTAAGCCCCGGAGCCCAGTTATACTTGGGTTTTGGTTTCTTTCACTCGATGTCTTTTTGTTGTTATTGTGGCTAAATTTAAAACGTTAAACGTCACGTTGAGTGGGTAGGAAATGGTGCACACACAATTCCGTGGCGATCGTACAATGGGGGGAAGCTCTGTCGATCAGCCCTCTCTCCGACAGAGACAGCCCGGGCAGACAGACCCTCCTCCTGTGCAGAAATTGTAAATTACAAGCAAAAACAACACAAGTTCAAAGTCAAAATAACAATTGAACAAATGCAGAGAGAGAGAAAGAGATTCAGAGATTCATTCAGTTGGCCGTCCCCTGAGGGTCTGATGATGTTGACGATCCTCAAACATGATCATTATGTCAATTTGTTGTTGTTTTTCCGCTCGACCGAGCATGCAAACAAATTAAGACTGAGGGCGGCGCCGTGCCCGGGTATAGCGACTAGCGAAATTTAATTAGCATGGCCCCACTGTACGAATCGCAGTCGCTGTTGCTGTCTCGGTCTCGGTCTCATGCCCTCCCACACATTTCCGCGTGCTAGCAGTGAGGCAAATTGAGCGATTAGCGCCGAGCAGAACGTGACCCAGCCAACCGCTACTCCCGTCTACCGCTTCCACCCCTCCACTCCCATCTACCATCTCAATTTAATTTCGATTTTAGATCATCATTTAGATTCGACTTTTGTGCAATGCAATTCCGTTTAATGCGTTTCGTCGTCTGTCTGGTCACATCCCCTACCGTCCCGTCCCGATCCGATCCGATCCTATCCCACCGAAGCGTGTTCTTTTTTGACGACTTTAGAATATTCCCACATACCGATGACTAATTAGTGTTGATTTACATTTTTACTATAAATACTACAATTTGCTTTACAAAATGATTACGGAATATCAATTTTAAACTATTCTAATCTGATTTTAGAATTATATATTCTTTAAAAACAAATGGAGTGGGGAACAAAATACTTTAATACGCTTCTCACTCCGTAACAGATTGCAGAATGTGGTTGCGATTCGATCATGATTATAGCCAGAGTAAAGGAAAACGAGCTCTCTCTCGCAGTGCAGCTTAGTAAACAAAACAAAATAAGCAAATACATCGCTTGAAATGGAAAAGTTTACGGGAATCGAGCATAAAAGTTAAAAAATCAACAGAAAATCAAAAGAAAGTTAAATGGATCGTACTACCAATCTCTGGGATCATCATTTTAATCTGCCAATAATTTAATTGTACTTTATTGCCAAAAAGATCAATTAATTAAATTTTGAATAGCTTCAATTTATTGGTCCTTAGGTGTGCTTAAATCGGGATTCTGTCTGAAGAAAATCCCTTCAAACTACCTCCATGGGGAATAGAGAACACATTTTGTTAGTAAAAATTAAAGAAAAGACAGAAAAAAAGTAAATATGAATAAAAAATATTAATAGTGTTTTTGAAAATATTTTTTTATTGAGAATATAAAAACATGGGAATATGAAAACATTGTTCTACCAAAAACCATGAGCAGCTCTTTTATAAACAACTAAATATTTTTTGGGAATCTAAGTGTGTGGGAAGCCAGTTATGTTTGTAATTTTTCTTCAAATTTACTTGATCTACTTTCGTCATATGGGGATGCTTTTAGGGAATTTTTTACTACTTACCAGAGGATCCTTCAAAATCTGTAAAAAATAAATTGAAAATACTTTAGAGGATTCAAAGAGGATTAAATTCAGTACAACTTAAATAAGGGGTAACGAAACTTATAATAATCCCTATCAAAAAATTCGACATAAAAGAGATCTGAAAAATTAATAATGATAAAGAGAAGGGGTAGCCATAATAAATAATTAGAGCACATAAATTTTGATTTGTTAATGTGCAAATAATTTATTATTATTTTTGCCTGCCACATTTCGATGCGGGGACCCAAAAGCGGCAGCCCAAAAATAAATGAGTCTCGAATGTTATCTTCATGCCAATAAATATAAAACTTATCCCACATTGCATATAAATTATGAGCAGCCGATGGCCACCAGCCACCGACACGGCATCGAGAAGCCACCAATTTCTATGCCAAACGTGGCCAAAATACAAAGGTGGCAGACGGAGAGGAGTGGCGAGGAGGTAGGTGCTCGTGTGGCACCTGTTGCAACAAATTAGGCGAACGACAACATAAATAAGGATATTTTTATCAAGCAAGCGGCCAAAGAGTACATTTATTTGCGGCCAAAAAAATAAACAATAATTTATCGGGCAAGTTCCTCTAATTTTTAACAAATTTTCCTCTTTTGGTCACATTTGAATCCATGTGTTTTGCATTTGTTGTAGCTTTTTTAAAGCCATTTAAATATTAATAAAGGAGAAGGTTTGGCTTTGAAATTCAACACAGAAATATTTCGCAATCTTTAATCAAAACACGAGGCCCAAAAACAGCTGCAGACTTTAATATTCTGCCATAAATTATAAACACAGGCTATGCTGCAATATTTGCAAATATTCTAAAAACAATAACGACACTAATAATAATAACAGACTCTCGTCAACACGCTCTCTCATCCACAAAAGCAAACGGCACGGCACGTGCTGTAAAACCCATTAAAAATATTTTCCTACAGGCATGAAACGAGAATAAATAATAGAAAACTGAGAGCGTATTAAAATATGAAATCTTTGTGGACAACAAAATGACATGCAAGACAAACAAATTGCGCTTAAATTTATGACAGGCACTCGCCGCTCTCGATCTGGCTCTCTGTCCCATCCCCAGACCCATACCCAGACCAGACCCACATCCGCCACCCCATATGCGACATCGGACACACGAGTGCACAAAACTGAAATATGGCCAATGCAAAAAATTAAACAAATTATTCAAGTATTTTGTACAAATATTATTAAAGCCAAAACAGCCAAAGCCCTGGTAAAACTGAAGCAGATATATGAACAGAAGTCCTTTAAAGTGCTTGATTCCTTAGCGGATTCCAAGAGATGTCCTTGTTGACCTTACGGGCTTTGAATGGACAACAATGGAAGGCTGGTTCAATGCTAGAATAAAGCACGTATACCTCAAGCTAAAACCAACAAAAATTTTTCCAATTCCATCTTATCGCAATCTACAATCGAACTAACGAAATTTTAAGTATTGCTAGATTTGGGCGGGACTAACCAAAAGGAAGGCCCTTGCCTGGTCACAAGACGAAGACAAATGCAAATCAATAAATGATGAAAACTGCACTCTGGACACTGCGAGTGGGAATCAATCGGCAATTGAGAGGCGACAATTGCACGTGATTCGCACAATGTCACATGGGGCGCACTGGGCAAATGGGCCAATGGGCGACAACTATCTAAACAATTGCCAATAGGTCGCATTCCGAGCATAAATTGCCGGCACGGATGCAACTAATTGGAAACGTAAATTGCCAATTGCCAATTGCCAACTGCCACTTGGCCAGGCCACAGGTGTAAATGGCACGATTATTCATTATGATAGCCACTCCGCTTTAAGCCCCGTTGATCAATCGAATTAGCAACACGGTTTCACCCTCCATCTCCATATCCACCTCCCCCATCCCCATTCCATCCCATTGTTATCGATATTATCGGATTGTGCTGACGGTTATAGGAATAGTACAGCCACGCGACTGTGGGCATGCGGCCCACATGTGAAATTCTTTAGCAATTAGGATTCATACGACTACATATCTGTGTGTTCATGGGTGGAGTCCCAAATTTGTTGAAGAAACATCCAATACAACTATTTATTCGAATGGAAAGTAATATGGGTGTTAGCAGGCATCAACATCTTTGACTATATTTAAAGTCTGTTCGTGGATTAAATTCAAAATAAAATAAAATCGGAACTATCCACCTCTAAATCTTATTTTTGGGAGAATATGTACATACAATATGTTTTCCTCACAGAATTTCAGTACATTTTCTCATTCCCTGCTGTGATTAAATTGCATGTACATATTACCAGTTTTTAATTAATTAAACTACTCTTAAAAAAGTATTTTTTAAGAAAATCAAAAAAAATTTAAGTTAGAAATTAAAATGAATTATAAATAAAAATAAATTAATTACATGCTGTTTGGTTTTTGATCATTTTGGTTTCCATTACAATCTTGCAAAGGCCCTTACATGTGTCAACTAGTCCTGCTAACGTTTTAATAGGATTTTAGATCATATTTCCTTATCCACTTGTCAAAACTTTGAACTGGTTGACGGATTTGCCGCTACAATGGATTCGATAATTTCTAGCAAGTTTTTTTATATTTTTTAAAATGCTCAAGCTTTGTTCGGGTTATCAAATACTTCTCATTTTTATATCTGACAGTGTTCAAAAGTGGGTGTCCCCTTTTTGTACACGCTTTGATATTTTGAAATTGTTTAAGAACGAGGTTTTCAGCGAGTTCAAAGAGGGAGAAGGGGCCAGTTTATATACTCGTAAGTACACGTGTAAATGTATGTACATATATTTAAAAAATACTGTACTGTACTGATAAACAATATCGTAATAATATTTTGTTTTGAGTATTGTTTTCAATTTGTTATTGTGTACTTGTTTAATAATTATCCGACAATTAACGTATTGATGTAAAGATTGTGAGATTGTAATTACAATTCAATGATAAGCCATTTTCAAGCCATCCCATATACGGACGAACTCCATTGTGTGTAAAAATGTACAGTTTTTGTGTAATTTTACATCCACATACTTCCCGATTTTTCGACTTCGAGAATATAAATAAATATATAGTATTAAATATATCAATGTATACTAAAGTAATCTTCTCCTTCTACCGATCCCTCAATCCCATAATTACGAAATAATCTAAAATCTTTTGCCAAGAAACCAAAGAAGGCCACAGCAAAAAAAAGGTATTAAAAACTGTATAGTATTGCCGATTATAGTTTAATAACATAACATACAAATATAGTCTATAGTAACTCGTAAAAATAACATCTACATCTTCCATTTTTATCTACATATGGACATATCCCGCGAAAGTGTTCAAAATTCAACAAAAAAAACATTCTATATACTTTTGTCCCGATTTCTAAAAATATTGAAACTCAGCTAATTTAACCAATAAACATTTAATTTTTTAATTAACATTTTTTTGTTATTTTTATAGTCATGTTTTCCTTTACTATTTTCTCCTAAGGGAAGGGTGATTTTTGATAAAAGTCTTTCCTGTACGTCTCTCCAACATATTGAACTATCCAAAAAAAAAGTCCCAGAAATTGTTCTCAATATTGTTCCTATGAAATATTTCCATTTCCAGTTTATGGAACTGCTCTGATAAGAGAGAGTCACGCGAAGAGATACGATACCCAGGATTATGAGAGCGATCCGCCGCATAAGCCTTTGAAGCCTTTTGTGAGGCCGAAATTCAATAGAACCCCAAACCCCAACTGGAATTATTGTTAACCTTCAGAAATTGGTGTGAAAATTAACCTTAGTGATGTGTTCCGACAGAAACTAGTTACAGAAGCGGCAATAAAAAATGATAACACGCTAAATGAATGCGTATTGCATAATGTGTTTGTTTCTCTCTCTCTCGCTCTCTGTCTCTTGCTGTCGCCTGCAATTGAAAATGCAAATTGCGCGGGAATTGGAAAGAACAGCTGGTCCGGGACAGCTGAACTGCTCTCGCGCTCTCTCTCGCTCATTCTCTGCTGCACCCACAATCCAGAGAAATGGGTGGAAAGCAGCAGAAAAGCCTCTAATTGGGGCTAGTTGGCGAGCGCTGGGTGGCGTCGTCGTCCATTTGAAGTTCGTATCAATTAAGAGAAATGCAGCAATTCAATCAGACGGAGGGTGTGCCGGCGCAATATTGCTGGACGCCAGTGTCTCCAGTACTACACGCGCGTGTTCCAATTCCAAACGGTGACACGCATAACCTCACACAACCACAAGCTTATTCACTGAGTCACCCTCTCTCTCAAGCAGTCGCTCTCTCTCTCTTTCTCTCTCTCTCTCCCTCTTTGGTTGCTCTCTCCGCACAACAAGCCGGTACAACGAATGAAGGCAATACACAATCAAATAAAACAGAATAAGCAGCGGCACTTAGCTAGAACCAGTTACAGAGATTCAAATGAGAAATATGCACAAAAAACGAACAAAGAGAAAAGAACCAACCTGTTTTCCCTTTGCTACTGCCGCACAGTCGGCAAAATCGATGAAAAAGCAATAGGCAGGCGGAATGGGACACCGCGATTTTTCCTTCTCAGACTGATTCACCGATGCACTCACTCTCCTCTCTGCTCCTTGGCTCCACGGCACCGCTGTGATTGATTTTTTCACCGATTCAGATACGATCTTCGGCCACAGTTGAAGCCCCGTAATATTATTTCGCTAGTTTGACACGAAAAAATTCCACTGCACAGTAGCGGGACGAGGTCTGAAAGTTCAGCGTGACGAAACGTTTTTCGTTGTTGCTTTTGCGGTCTTCGCCGAAGGGTACAAGGGAGGGGCGGGGCTGGCTATAAGCTGATGCGCTGGCAAGATGCACTCGAAGAATCCGAAACACAGAGTCCACGATATCAATGCGGCCTGCACAATTGATGGAGAAATTCGTTGGCAACAAAATATCTTAATTTCCACAAAAATCAGCAACCGAAACGTCTCGACGGCACGACACAACTGACGCTACCTCGCACGAAAAACAGGCATACGGTTGTATGAGCCGAATGCCCTGTGCATAATCTCGAGTTTCTGTCATTAAAAAACCACAGTAGTCACACGCACAAGGTACTTCTTAAACAACCGCAGCGTGGTGGCGTTTTTCATTCCCGTTTCGTTGCTGCCGTTCGTTCTCGTTGAGAGAGAGAGAGACAGGGTTGGATGTTGGCGCGCGGAATGAAACGACTGAGACTGTTGACATGGTATGTTAAGTTTGGCGGGGAATTTGAATCTAGTGGAATGGTGGCACATACAACTGTTATGAAACTGGGGATCTTTTAAAAAATGGGAGTGAGTGTATTCGTTTCTGGGTGGTGCGTCTCGTGTAGCGATGCTTCTGCCTCTGAAATCGCCATACGTTGTTAAAATATAAAATTGTGCTCCAATATAGTGCTAAAATAATAAAACGTTATATTTCAAAGACTACACTTTGAGAGACTATGGTTTGTAAAAAAAATATCAGCTTATGGAAGAAAAAATCAGATGCCGATCGACTTTTCCCATATTCATATGGCGTGGAATAGAATGGGAATTAATGCCAATAAATAATTAACGCCCAACAATAGTACCATTCCATGAATTTAAAAATTAAAAAAAAAAAAATTTTTTGGGTAAAAACTAAAAAAAAAAGACAACTTGATAATTTCCTTACATAAAAAGCTTTGACCGCAAGCTCCACTTAACGGCTGTAAGCTGCCATCGCTGTTAATGGAATGTTACAGCAACCAGACAACACCACCCCCCGACCCTCCCCCACGCAATGTAATGGTGTTTGGGTCTAGGTCAAGGCCACAGGGGCCGGCGTACGCCCTTGACAAATACTGTGATTTCTGTGATACTGTGATCTATGTACAGGAACACTGTCTGCTGCGAGTATGGGTACACACACTAAACTGTGGGGTGGGGCGTGGTGTGTGTTAGCTGTTTCGCTTTAAGCCTGATGCTACTCCCAGTCATAATAATGCCCCATCCGAGGGGTGGCAGGGAATGGGAATGTCCAGCAATGGACGAAGACTGACGCAAATGACCAAAATCCAATCAGTCAATGACGACGACGACGACTCTGACAAAAACCAATCAACTAAGTGTCCGAGCGCCAAGAATTAGCATAAGAAAGCCTCATCCGACGACGGGCAGTGGCCGGGGCCGTCCTAAGTACGGCCAGCAGAGTGGGCGGGGAGGGGGGATGGAGCTGTGGGCGCCTTTATCAATGTACAGGGAAAACCGTTTAGCTCCTAATGAAATTTTACAACCGAAGGGCGCTCGTAAAACGACCACGTCAGCGAGCCGTTGGCAAGTTGCTGTTTTAGTTCTGTCTGCCACTGAGGAAAATCGGCTGCCCTCCCCTACTTGCCCCACAACCCCTACTGCCTACCCCTCTGCTCCTCCCTCTCCGCCTACCCTCCAGCACTCGGCACTTGTCTGGCAAGTTTGACTTAAGTGCAGTTTTAACGCTGCTTTGTCCGTCTGTCTGGGCCAGACAGACAGGGATACGGGCCACGGACTGTGAGCGCGGTAGGGATACGGTTACGGCGGATCTGTTTGCCCGCTCTGTAAGCACTGCAAACGTGTTAACTGCAGGTGTTTGGCATTTGAGTTACGTGCGCACGCAACAAATGTGGCAGTATGTGGTGGTGGGGCATGAGTGCCGTGGATGCTGCGCTTCTTGGATGGGTGCATGGGGCAGCTGTATTGTTGTCCCCTGCAGGAGATGGGAGCCAACAAAGCGGTGCATGTAATTAAATGTCAGCTGCTGATGCGCCCGCCCCATCCCCATCTCCATCCCCAAGTTATGCAAAATCTGAGTGCAGCATAATCCGGGGACACAGCAAGGGTATTACAAGTAATGCGAGAGGGTGCTGGATTGTTGGCCATCGAATCTGTGAAGACTCATCAAATTTGGATACAAAATTACCTCATGTGTTGGATTAGGTTGGTTGGGGTATGAAGAAAGGTTTAAGAAAGGCTAGGAACAGGTCCTAATGGATTGGGATCGATTAGCATATGTTGTATAACATTAAACAAAATTATTGTGATTTATGAGAATTCCGGGATTACGAAACTTAAGTACTCCATGATGTAGGCCGTTGTCGAGGCCTTAGACGCTTTATATACATACATATATCTTTCAAATAGCAGATACGCCTGAGCTGCGTGTCCTTGGTAAGATCCTGTAGGCCCGCCTGGAGCTGTTCTTTCTGTAGCAGAAGTAGCAGCGATCACCTTCGCATTTGCCACTGCCGTTGCCGTTTTCAAGGATCCCCAGCGGCTCTTCCTGCCAGAAGCCTGAGTATGTTACTGGTACTTAAAGTCTCTTCAAGGCTATCCTTTGCCTTCTCCCAAAATCCCAAAAAACAAACACAGGCTTTGGCGAGGAGCAGTCGGTCCCAGGCTTGGCGAAATTATTTCTCGTCATGCCCAAGACATACAATTTGTTATTGTATTAATGATCATTCCGTTTTGAAACATTCGCTTGTGCGAGGGGACCGACTAAGACTGAGTATTAATTGCTGGAAATACTTCTTTACTTTTGATTTTGTTGTAGAATTTTGGGACCGACTCAGCTGCCTAGACGAAGTCGAGCCGAAACCGAAGGGAATCGAAACCCCGCGCGCACCCTCAAGCTACATTTTGCTGTGCTTTAGTGTAGTGATTGGTAAGACTTAGCTAGTTATAAGTAGTATACTAGTTACTAGTACCGCTCCAAACAAATGTGTGGACTCGACAATTTTCGTCACTGAATGGAAAAGGATTAAGAGTAATTGATGGCTGTTCAAGCCCATCGGCACTTACTTACCCGAAAGTGTCCTCCTATCGGTGCAATTTGAGCTGGAGCCTCGCCAATCGCTGGGAAAGAAAGAGCTCATCCAGATAATTGGCAGGGCGGCCGACGCGTCGACGAGGAGCCCTTCAACGGCCGGTGACGGCCACTTCTGGCGACCCACCAAGTGTCATCGCCGGGACATGGGAGCTCCGATTAAGGCTGGGAAAGTGGGGAAAGGGGATCATTGTTGTACGACAATTAAAATGCCGTATGCGGTGTGTGTCCGAGGGAGAGTTTGCGGGGAGAGACTGATGTGATGTGGGTTGGACCAGCACCAACAAGCAGGCTGCTTCCTACGAAGGAGGGGGGCTGCCACTTGGGGATGACGGTGCGCTTGTGTGGAACGTGCCGGTGCAACGCATGGGGCTCATAATGACGGCAATGCGTCCGATTCGGATTCCGAATCGGAATCGGAATCGCATTCGGCTTTGGATTGCAACTGGGATTGGGATTGGGACTGGGACTGGCTTTGCAATGGCCTCGGACCCTACTAAATGCAATCACTTTGAGTGCTTTGATATATTGGCCAGTGCCGCAAATGAAAGCGTGACTCGAAATGCTGAGGACCCGTCTTAGCCAACTGCCACTCGAAGTTGCCTCATTTGGCACCCGCACACGTCGTCAGAGGCCACCACACCCCCAACTCCCACGCAATCCAACCCGAGATCCGAGACCCCAGACCCCAGACCGAGAAGTTGCAGCCACTTGGAATTTAATTTCAAGTCGGGGCAAGTTAAGAAATAGCCTGGCAAATGTCATCAGCATCAGCATAAGTAAAGCAGGCCGTGAGCCGTGAGCCAGGAGTTTGGCCAACACCTGAGGTGCACTTATGGCACGGCATTGGCATTGGCATTGGCATTAGCATTCCTTACAGCCAACCAGCCAGCAGATAACAAAAACATGCACAACAATTGCCTCGAGACGGGAATGATGATGCTGATGGGGATGTGGATGGGGATGAGGATGGGGATGAGGATGGGGATGAGGATGGGGCTGGGCCTGCCGATGTGCCGATGTGAATGGGTTGGGGGTGCCACGATTGTTCTCCCCACATATGGCAGCTTGTTTGCGTCGTCGTCGTGGATGGATTCAGCGATTTTATGGCAGCACTTGGATTCGATTCAAGGCGGGGCGAGGCGAGGCGAGCATCTCCTGGCTGGCTGCGAAAATAAACACATTTTCAAGCTCAATGCCAGTGCCTGTGTCCGTGCCCGTGCCCGTGCCAGATCCAGAGCTAGCTCTAGAGCCGGAGCCATCAGCAGCCAAAGGCGCAACAACAGACCCGGAGAACAAAGCCGAAACGAGCCAGAAATAGAAACAGAAATGGAAAAGTATTGGCCACCTCCGCCTCGTGCCGGGGCTCCTCCTGTCTGCCAGCCAACGGACATATAATGAAGTTTCGCAATCGCATTGCATCTGCGTGGGAGGGGGAGTGGGTCCCTGGGAGTGGTTCTCTGGAAGTGGGTGTGGGCTCCCAGTCCCCGTGTGTGTGTGTGTGTGTGTGTGTGTTTGGCTGGGAACGGAGCTCAAGTGTGATTACATGGGCCATGTTCGTTGGCAGCGAGTGTTTGTGGCATAATATTATTGTTTTTGTGCTCGCGTGTGAAATCAAACTCGATGCAGGGCAATGCAATGCATTGGCAAAAGGATTAAAAGGATGCCACACGAGCAGAAGCAGAAGCAGAAGCAGAAGCAGTACCAGGAACAGAAACAGGAGGTGGCAGTGCACGTGCATGACATTCGACGATTGTTCTACCTCCGTCCAGTGATCCAGTGTCCTCGGTCCTCGGTCCCTGCCAGACAACAGCACAGTTCACGGCTATCCAGGGTTCGCATCGACAGCGTGTAAGTGTAAACAGATACATAAAACAGGTCGGTGCTGGCACAGCCAGCCGTCGCGACTATGGCAATGCGCTGCAGGACTCGACAAGGACAACATGACGATGCACTGCGACATGGAGCACCCAAACGAAGGAGCAGCCACTCTTTTGAAGGCATAACATTCCCAGCTGAAAGTCTGGACAATGTATCTTAGATAAACTATTATTTCTTATAATAAATAATTATAAAAAGTTCTTAAGTAGAGCAATTAAAAAATTAATATAATATATATAAAATATTAAACAAATAATTGAAAGTATGATTTTAGATACACGGGGAGTTTGTAAAGGAATTTTAAAGAATGTTCTTTTGGCAGAAAGTTTATAATTATATTCTATTATTTTAAGACGATAATTATCGTCCTCCTAGTCCTCAAATGTTTCCAAATATTGAAGGTATTACTAATACATTTAAGGACTAAATATAGGTGTCAGAGCTCTTGTAAAGAATGTTTCTGTCTACCTGCAATAAAGGATATATGCGATCCTCTTATTTATTTCTCATATTTCACTTTCCACATAATTTAGATATACCTTTTTGCTGTGTACGAAACGAAACGAAACCAAAACCAGAACCATAACCAGACTCATCATTGCCGCTTGTCGGCAACTTCCTGCAGTATCCCAAAGGGCAGCCACAAGGATGAAGAGTATCCCCCACACACACATATCCTTACAGGAGCATCTGTTTCAGTAGTTGCCACAAAAGCACCCAAAGACAATAACAGAAACAGCAACAGCAACCGAAAGAGCAACAGCATAGCAGCAGGAGCAGGAGCAGGAACAGGAGCAGGAGCAGGAGCAGGAACAGGAGCAGGAGCAGGATGAGGGGCAGCAAGGATAACTTTGAGGGAAGCGGAGTACAGTTATTTGACTTTTAACTTTTATTGCTTTATGTAGTTTAGATAAACGTTTGTGGCATGCCATAAATATGCAGCATGTTGGGGCAGCAACAGCGAAGGAAAACAAGCAGCAGCAACCAACAAGGAAAATGCCGAAGGGATGCGATGCCGACCAGAATAGCAAATAACAAAAGAAAAAACGGAAACAACTCAACCAGGAATCGGTAACACGGGTATAGCACTCTCTTAAGATGCCGCTCACTGGCTGATTATCGGTGGTAAAAGGACCCAGGACAAGGCTTAAGCAATCCTTGAACATATTTACCATTTTTGGGAAGAATATTTTAGATCTTTTAAAGATGAATGTATCTTCTGATTGAGTTCAGAGAGAGTCGAATCCTGGGAGTATTCATATTTGATCTATTTATGGAATATAAACTTATTCTCTGTATCCTGTTAAGTGAGTGTCATGTCCGTATTCGAGAGGTTGCGCCACAGAGAAGCTGAAAGCGATGGCCTTCGATGATAGACAATCAGCAGACGACAGACCCACGGACCGACAGATGGAAGAGGGTAAACTATTTCTGATTTATGTTGTAACTTACAGCTGGGTGGCAACAGCAGCTTGCAGCCAGGCGACTGGGCAACTTATGTACTTGCCACTCGTGACACTTGACTTTGTGCCCTGCCCCGTCATTGTCTTGTCTTTTGGCAATTTGTAAGGCGGTTTGTTTCCTTCCCAGCACCCACCCATCGCCCGCTGCATCTTTTCACGCCTCATATGAAAGTTAATGTTTATTGAGCTCTTCTTTTCGGCGGCAACTTTAAGCAGCGAAAGTTTTAATTAATTTTGCACACACGAACTTCACTCGCGCATCTAATTACAGGTGGCTCAAGGTGTAAAGTGGGGTGCCACAGCGGTGGCAGGTGGCAGGTGGCAAGGCGTAGGTGGCAGGTGTCAGTGGAAGGGGTAATGTGTCTGTGGCCAACCATCATTATCGCGAGCATCATCAACAAGCATTGGCGGCTGTGGCTCCATAAAATGCGGAAAGGCAGCGGCGAAGGCAGGCAAACAAACGGCAGCTGCCGCCGCAAAGTATGCAACACGTTTGCCCAAGCCTTAAAGTGCGGTGTGGGGGTGGGTGGGTTAAGGTACGGTGAGGGTTAAGGTTAGGCTTGGATGCGTATTCTCACAAAAAGCAAAACCAATATCAAATGTAATATGAAATGCGGGCTCTTACACAGAATAAATATTGCGAATTATTTGCAATTTTTGGAATTTAATCATATTTTAAAGAGGTTGTCCGTGAGATAGTCATATATTTCTACAGATACTATGGAATTGAAAGATAAATGAGACAAGAGGTTACTATTTGGAAGAACTAGGATCCCAGCTAAATCGGAACTAAACGATAATACGTAGACTCTAATGGAAAGGGGGCTCTTTAATCTCGGCCCCTGGTTCTAGCATTGATGGAAGTATTCGTTTCTTTTAATCCAAGAACACGTGTTTAGATCTTGCAGAACACTTGAATAATCCAGGTATATTTCTGCTGAGCTGCTGTGATGTTTAGTTCTACATATTACACTGCCGTTTGTTTTACATAGGGTT
Organism: Drosophila helvetica; assembly: GCA_963969585.1. Classification (NCBI taxonomy): domain Eukaryota; kingdom Metazoa; phylum Arthropoda; class Insecta; order Diptera; family Drosophilidae; genus Drosophila; species Drosophila helvetica. The sequence goes on from OZ018403.1 coordinate 50,977,158, forward strand.
CGCGACCTCCCATCACGGGCTAGGAAACTCAGTGAGGGCAGCGCTATCTGTAATTATGAAGATACTGAAGTATCTTTCTATCTCTTCTGCTTTCAGATAAGAGTTTATGCCATACTTAAGAGTAAATAGAACACGTGACTAAAGAAAAGAGAAGACTGCATGTGTATATGGTAAGTAGAACAAAGGTTTCATTTACAGATTAAGAACAATAACTTTTTAATGAGAAAAATCTAGTTTTATTAGTTAGAGATTTAATAAAAAGCCATTACAAGGGGTTGTAAAAAGGGAAAGATGTCTTGGAAGAAAAGTAACTCATTTGAAGATACTATTTAATTTAATAAATACAAATATTTAAATACCAGTAACGAGTATCTTTACATTGACATTTGCTTATTTTCGGAGCATGTGATATAATTAATATAATAACATATGTATAGTAGAATTTATACTCCGCTCTAGCAGTTCATCGATCTTTGAATAGTTTGGTTTATAAATAAAGTATAGTTTTTCTATATAAATATAAACCTTCGTAAAGTTCGGCGCCGATTGAGTTGAAATTTTGACATATTATAAAATTCAGTTCCAAGAACATAAATTGTTTCCCGAAGAGATAATTTTAGCACATATGTACATATGTTTGGCAGACTGCATTTGTACTTCAGATAAGTTTGTTTGAATTCCCATTAATTTGTATGTGCAAACGATGAACTCACATTTTTTCGGGGAATAAAATGCAATAAGCTTCAGCGTTTCCTGATGATAGCCACAATCAATCAATCAATCAATCTTCGCACTTATGTCATCATAGTCACATTATCCCTTTGCTCAATATCCTGTTTGTCTATTCAGTTGTCAGAGAATCCAAACATGGGGACCACAAAGTATCTGAGCATCTCGGTTTTCTCGCTTCGCCATTCCACATTTTGGATGCATTTAAAAATCCGCTTGAATGGGAACCAAAGCGAACCGAAAATGAACCGAACCACGTACACCTCAATCGACAAAGGCCAGCAAAGGCCCACCCCACGATGCACGATGCAAAGGCTTCTACATGGCTCCGACATGGATTCAAAACACCTGCGAAATTGAATGAGAAATATCCATTCTGTGTGCGTTGCGTTGGGAGCTGTTGTTGCGCTTCAAACTTATTCCGACCACCGATCCCCAGTCCAGAGCACAGAACACAGAACACAGAGCCCGAACATAGTTGGCCAAAAACAATTTTATTTCAGAGCAAGAATTTTAAGCAATACAAA